>PVLD010014764.1:0-51102 GCA_004027595.1 Dinomys branickii | reverse complement strand
AGTTTTGAGACTGCGTTTTGTTCCTCTGTTTTCCCATTTTTGGGTATCAGATTCAAAATGTGGAGCTATAAATTCCCCAGGCAGTTCAGCAGGCAAAGGTCTGCTGCAGAGGCTGCTCCAATGATTCCTTCTCTTTGGGAGAATGTCCCTTAAGCTGTCTGCTGAGATTTCCGCTTCTACTCCCTACCCCGAAACCTGGTTGGGGAGCATTAACAGCTCACCACCCCAGGGACCTTGCAGGCAGGCCACTCAGCTGTTCCTCCCTTAGTGGAGCTCCTTCCCCCCTCACAAATCCCGTCGGGGCGCCTAGCCAGCTCTTCCTACCCTGGGGATCCTGCAGTCAGTAAAGCTGCTTGGATGTCGCTCGCTGGGCGGAGCTTCTTCCCGACTCAGGAAAAACCGGTGAGGGCGCCCAATCAACTCACCCTGGGATCGTGCAGACAGGAATGCCGTTCAGATGTATCTCACTGGATCGAGCTTCTTCCCAACTCAGAAATCCTGCCGACCGCAGCTGCCACAGTTTGCACGGCGCGAGCTACAGGGGCAGGGCCCTGCGCGGGATCCTGGCCAGCTGCCCAGATTGGTGCAATCTCCCCAGTAGCTCGTTCTCTGAGTTTACTGTGCTCCGCCGCCTCCAACAAATCCTGGTTACAGCCTCCTCCGAGTTGATCGGGTTCAGGAGCTGGAAGGGTCCGTCCCGCCACAATCGCTCTGTCAGCTGTGCACGGATTGAGCGGAGCTGCGGCTCAAGCGCAGCGCCGATCCCTCGGGCGCCCAGCTCTCAGGATCCTCCCACTTCTCGCCCCGCGGCTTATCCAGCTGGCCCTTTAATGCTTAGGCCACAGAGAGCAACATGATCAGTTGGAATTTTGCATCCACGGACCGGGCACCCGAGCGCAAAGGATCGGTCTCTGGGAGAGTTTTCCTCTGCTGCTCACCTGGTTGCCATCTTCCCGGAAGTCCTCTCGAGTTTTAAGACTTACTATAAAGCTACAATGGCTAAGTGATAACTGGCAAAAGAACTGACAAATTCATCAATGGTGCAGTCAAGAGAACCCCTAAATTAGACCACTTAAATTAAGTCAACTGGTTTTTTCCAAAGTAAGAAAGGCAATGTGCTGGAGTAAAGATAGTCCTTTAATAAATGTTGCTGGAAAAAAATGAGTATCTGCATACAAAAAAAATGAAAATGCACACAGACCTTACACCACTTAGAAAACATTATACAAATTGTCTTGAAGACATATTTAAAAGCCAAAACTATACAACTCCAAAAAGAAGGAAATAATTATAAGAGGAAATCCAGATGATTTGATTTTTGGCCATGACTTTTTAAGCACAAGAATATGCAGGAAAAAGTTGACAAACTAGACCTTATTAAAATTAAAGTTTTTTTCTCTGCAAAAGATACTGTCAAGGGAATGAAAAGACAAACCACATACTGAAAAGATACTTGCAAAAGACATATTTGATAAATGATTAGTCATTGCGTGGACCATCAATGGCCCATCTTCTGTGTATAGTGTCCCATGACTCTACCAACTCCCAAAAGCATGAACATGAGAGTTTTGGGGCAGAGTTTATATATAAACCATAGCAGACTGCTATTTAAAATGGATCAAAAATCCTAATAGGCATCTCACCAAAAAAGATGTACTTATGGAAAATAAACATATGAAAAGCTGTTTTCCCTTACATGTCATCAGGCAAATACAAATTAAAACACAGTGTGGTGGCACTATGCCCATGTTAGCATGGCCAAACTCCAGGACTAACTACATCTAAGGCTGACAAAAGTTGGAGCAAAAGTAAATGTCTTGCTTCACTATTGGGGAGGCAAAAATTTATGGCCACACTGTAGGACACAGCCTAACAATGTCATATGATGCTAAACATGCCATTACCAGAAAAGATAGAAATTCTGCTTTTTGTTATTTACTGCCAAATCTGAACCCTTATGTACACATGCAAAAATCAATACATGGATGTTTTTAACTGTTTTATTTATAAATGCTCAAATGTGGAAATCCATCCTTAGCATAAAAAAAAAATCTATGGCATATCTGGTCAAAGAAATATTTTTGAGAGCTAAAAAATGAGGTACCAAGCCATGAGAAGACATAAAGGAGTATTCAGTACATATTACTAAATGAGAAAAGCCAACAAAAAATAGTTCTATACCATGTAATTTCAACTTTATGAATTTCTGGAGAAGGCAAAACTCTTTGTACAATAAAACATATCAATGTTTGCCAAGTGATAAACAGCACATAGAACTTTTCACCATGAAAACTACTCTGTATGATGCTATAATAATGTATATACATCATTAAAACTTTCCAAACCCATAGGATGATCAAGTGAATTAAAATGTAAAGAATGGATTATAATAATTACACATCATTTTTCATTGTAGGTTTATTAATTGTAGCAAATGTACAACTTTGGATATTGTATTGGTTAGAATTTTCTAAAGGAACACAATCAGTCAGTCTATCATCTATCTATAAAATATGCCAGCAGGTTTATTACATAGGCTCATGATCAGAGATAGGATAGTCTGCAATGGCTATGTGCATGCAGGAAATCCAGAGGAGCTAGGACCTGCTTAGTCTATAAAGCTAGAAGCCACTGCTTTAATCTGAGGCTGAAGACCTGGAAACTCTCTGGTTGCTCGGTGGGGTGACTTTCTATTGAGCAGCTAAAGAAGTTGGAGTCTGATGTTCACAGGTGATAAAAGTAGCAAAAGACACACCCATAGCCACCCAAGCAGACTGGAGCTTTGTAAACACAGGCTGATTTCCTCCTTCCCCTTTTATCCCATTTTAGCTGTAGGCCTATTTGATGATGCCACTCACAATCAGGGTACATTTTTCTACCTCAGTTTATTGGACTACAAGTCAATCATCTCTGGAAACAGCATCACAAACATACCCAGAAGTGTGCTTTAATCTGGCAGGCATTTCTTTATCCAATCGCATTGATGATCACCATTAATCATCACAGAGGAGGACACCAATAACAGAAAATTATGCATGTGTCCCAGCTGGGCCATATGGGAAATCTCTGCAGCTCTCACCTTTTTTTTTTTTTGCTGTGAGTTTAGTACTGCTTGAAAAGAATAATCTGTTTAAAAAACATAAATTAGAATTAATTAGATATTTGACATTTTCTATTATTGGAACATAAAAATGTAATTTAAGATTATTTTCTACTAGGAAGGCCTGAAGTTGGTCCCTTTCTCAGTTTTGTGTGAATTTACCCCCTGCTGAACACTATTTCTGCTTTTATAAAAATATGTTGGAATTCCTTCTTCTATATTTGGGCTTAAATGACCTTTTAAGGAATTATTATTTTGTATTAGTGATCACAATTAAGTTAGCTCTATGGTTCTTAATAATACTAATAAAAGTAAATAGCTTTTTCCAACTCATGATTACATACTCTAACTCAGTGATGTTTTTTGTGGAAGTCATGATAAATTTGATCTTTACACCTCACTTTTTATGACTATGGCTGTAATTGAAATGCTTCAATAAAAGTTCAGTGTTGTACAGCAGATACATTTTTAGCTCTTATGCTATGCTGTAAGGAAATACAACAGGAACCACCTCCATCTTCAATGAAGGGAAATGAGAGTTAGTCAACTCGGAGAACTTATCAAAGGCCCTTTAATAAATGCCAAGTTACAAAGTGATCTATATTTTACTCTGAACATTTGTTGGCCAAACTTCTGCTTTTCAACTACAACAATATTACACCACTTGAATAGAAAATTAATCATAAATTCAGATTGTAGAGGATTTAAATCTTAAAATAACCCAAGTGGAATTCTACTTAAGTAGCATCTGTTACCACCCACCTCCTCTTCTGGTTCTCTTTCCCATAGTGCAAGGAAGTGATAACTGGGGACATTTGCAGTGTTCTACCTTCAAAGTCAGGGCTTAATTTGAACTTTCAATGTGAGCTACATTGGCTAGAAAACACTGATTTTATACTGTAAAGACTCACTGTCAGCTAAGATAAAAAAAAAAGCCATATATTTCATATTAAATTTAAAAACAGAATATAAAATACAAGTAATAATTTATTAAAGAAATGTTTATAACAAGAATTTATTGTAAATATCTTTGTTTGATATTATTTGAACCACAGTTATGTTTTCTCCAAAATGACCTACTCAGTCTTGTTTCTTATGTAAGATTTTCTTTGTTTGCACTTTGCACAAGGTGATGATCTCAATTCATCTATATTTAGCACTCTGTCATCTATGAAACAAGTACCAAGGCCTTTAGATGATATCACTCATAAATTCCATTTTTGAATTTATTTATTACCATTACTTACTAGTTATTTAGTTTTATAGCACTGTTGTAGACATTTGAAGGGATCGAGGAACATGTAAGCCATTGGTAGTTCCATAACTAATAAAATTTTGTCCCTATGTACAGTCCACTGGGTTGATCTCTCCCATATACAACTCTCTACTTTTCCCAAGAGCCAAGAGAAGTAGCCTGATTATTCAGCAGTGAGTCCTTTAGTGTCCTTTAGAGTCCTTAGAAAGTGAAACGTGTGTTAGTTCTTCATCAATAAGATTAAGCTCACTTGAGGCCACAAATTCTGTTTCAGGGCCAAAGACACATTCTTCATCCTTGGTGTTTACTTGGGGGTTCACAAATACATCCATGAACATTAATGTCTGCCCATTGCCAGCATCCTGTTTGCTACACAGGGGTATAGCTATGTCCAAATCCAGACTCAGGATTATAGAACCATCACCCTTATTTATCTTTCTCCTACTTATCCATGGTTTCTATTGCTGTTTATGTGATCTTTTCTTGGAACTTTAAAAGAGTAACAAGATGTTTCTAAGTAGAAGATCTACTTAGAAATGTGATGAGCATTTCTCTAATTGGAGGGCATTAAAGTTAAACTCAGACCAAATGACTTTCAGTCCTAACACAGTTTGGGGGTGTCTCAGATTTGAAAGTTTCTAATCCTGTCCACTTATTTTTATCTCCTTTGATTATAGCAATTGTACTCTATGTAACACCTTTAGACTACACATAATGTTGTTCTTTCTTTTGGTTAAGTAGGAAGAGAGAGGGCAAAGTAAAAGAGTCTAATGTCCAAACTGTTGTCTATTTTATTACATCATTCTGATGATGTCATCAGAATCATTGAGGTAATCCTAATAAAAACACTAGAGTTTAAACTTCAGATTATTTATTGCACACTTTTCCCCTGTGTGTTGTTTGGCTATTTATATTCCACACAGATAGTTCTATCCAAGAACCGAATTCTGACAGGGTGTGGTGCCATAATCCAGCATGGAACCATTTAAGTCATGAAACTAAATATTATATCCAGTACTCACCTGAGAAAAAACGTTTGGTCTTCATGGCTGTATCATACTAGAATGACAGCAAAAAACCCCACTAATTAATTTATTTAATTAAGAAATACATCACAAAATTGTAATAAGGAAGTATTATGTTTATTTTAAAAGTAAAAGAATGAAAACATTAACAAATAGACACAAAGTAGCCAAGGACGGTACACTCAAAACTGAATTACAGACAAGGTGACAGGGATATAGCAATGGTTGTTGTATTACATATTGATAACTTCAAAGTGTATGCTCAGGAAAACCCATATAGACATATAAGATTGATCAAACTACTATTCATTAATAATGAAGTATTATGAAAGGACATAAATATAGAAATAGTTCCATGCTCATCTTTGTACTAAACATTTTCTTTTGTTATAATCCATGCTCCTAACAAAAGTCTTTGCTTTTAAAAAAAATCATAATTGCTTCAGGAAACTTCTCTCACTTTTCAACTTTAGCTTCTAAAAATGGAAAGTCTTCTTCAGATATTTTTGGTGTTACTGACCACAGTGAGATGGAAATAACCTATAAAATATTCTTTCTGTTTCTGTTATAAACTAGATCTAAAACAAGGTATAGATGTGCAAGATAATAAAGTTAGGAGAGCTAATGTCTCAAACATACTTAATATTTAGTAGCTAAAATGTATTGGACACTACTCAAAACATTTAAAACCAGTTGATTTGGTAATCTTCAGAACAATTCAAATATGGCACACCAGTTCTCCAGGTAACTTATATTGGCAACAGTTTATCTTAATCCATGTTCAAATCAAACAAGTTCAGTTCTTCAGTAGCAAAATTTCACCATCCCTTAAGTGTTCAAATGCTAGAATAATTAACTTAAAGACAATAAAATATCAATTCAATTAAATAATTTAAAGGAATTAAAATTTCAAAATATCAATGTTAAAATGGAAATAGGACAAAATGTCATAGTGATTTAAAAGATATTGATATTGACAGTCTTATAAATCATTTTCAGGGGGCTGGGGATACAGCTCAGTGGAATAAGTGCCTGCTTGGCAAGCACAAGGTCCTGAGTTTGATCCCCTGTACTGCAAAAAAGAAAAAAAAAAAAAAGAATAAATTAATAAGTCATTTCAGTAAGGTTTCCTTTAGAATTTCCCTAAAAGTTAGAGAACAAAATTTTTCTACACATTGGTAGGAGACTATCTCAGTATGTGACCTGATTATCTTGATTCTTGATGAACAGAAAATCTACTCTATAAGTAACAGTTCTTTTAAACTGAGACATGACTTAAGAAATTTATTAGTAGTCCTCATGACTTGTGGTACAACTTGAACTCATGCTCACTTTTTGAGTTCCATTGCTCCTTTCTTACAATTCACTTCAATAGCCTGGAGAATAATTGCCCCATCCTTAAGTCTAGCTTTCAAACATGCTATTGAGCCTCCACTTACCTTTTAAAACTGACATTTTCTTGCATAAATCTTTCCTGAACAATCCACCTATGGGAAGACAGTGACAGCTACCTGAATGTGCTTGCACAACTTTCTAAAATCTACATTAGCAAACAAGAACACAAAATTATAACAGACTTTGATTTAATCATTAATAAGGAACAAAGGGTACTATAAACTTTCACCTACTCATCAGAAGAGGAGTAAAATCCAGATTACAACAAAGCTCTCCTGGTTGAAAAGTATTGTTATGGAGAGTGAAAAGGGGGAATCTTAAGGGTGTTTATAAGGAAGAAGACTGGAAAAGAAGATTAGGTAAAAGTCAGGCAATCACTTGTAAGAAGAGAAATTGTAAGAGTAAGCATGAAAATACTGAACAGCAGAAATTTGTAGATCCCAGCATCAGCTGCTGGGATAAGGCTTAAAAGTAAGCAGACATGGAGGAATTAGCCTTGGAAAAGCATTAATTCTCCAGAAAATCTGATAAATAGACAGACGCTGGCAAGGAAAGAAAGAACCAGGGAGAGTGAAAAGTTAAGAATGAGAACTGGATTATATAGTTTAGTGGTAGAGTACTAAGCATGTTCAGGGCTTTTCATGCAAATTCAATCCCTCAAAAATATGTCAAGGATCTCACAGAAACAGAACACAAACATGGCATACGACCTCTCTTATGCTATCACCATCACTACCAGCACCGACACAGTCAGCTTTTATGCATGTTGTTATTACACTAGTAAGAGTGGGTAGTATTCTTGACCTAGTAAAGTTATCAACAAAAGCTTAAGAATTAATTCACACCAATTCACCAACGAAGTACTGTAAAAATTAAATGGAAAAATTAAAATTAAAATATATCCTATTGATATAGGAAAGTATCACTTTTAATAGCTTGATTTTTTTTTTCTTTTTTGCGGTACTGGGGATCGAACTCAGGACCCTGCGCTTCCAAGGCAAGCGCTTATTCCACTGAGCTATATCCCCAGCCCCAAAAGTATCACTTTTGATCTATTAGATGTGCTAAGATTTTTGTCTAACAACATTGAGGAATAAAGTCATGAGCTAAAAGAAGTTCAGAAAGTTTCACTGGAAAGAAAAGGAAAAGAATCGCTCCTGGACATCCAGGAGGGATCCTGAATGGGTGCCTACCAAGGCGTTTTTTTCAGAGTAATTTATACAGAAATGTTACAAAGTGGTGCAATTTGGGTCAATCTATAATCAACCTATGGGACTGCAAATATAGGTATATGGGAGAAATATATGTCTCAACCTGTTAGATGTCAAATATGCCAAGTTCCTGGCTGCACAACACTGAGAAACGAAGGCACAAACCAATGGATAAAATAAAGCTTTATTGGAAATAAGTAGACAAGAAGAGCTCTCAGATTTCCAGGCAAGGTTCCAAATTGGGTGAGCACTGAGGCCCATTATCAGGGGTAATTTGTATAGCAAAGTCATATTGTGGGTGCAACGTGGGGCAAACTGTCTTTAACCTTTAGGATTATAAGTATAACTCCTTAGCTAAAGTGGATCCAATAAGGAAAACAGTCATGCAGAAAGGGTACATGAAATGAGCAAAAACATTTCTGGAAGGCATGGGTTCAGGCGCTCTGGTCAGCCCCCTGACAACTGGTGCCCATCTGGACTTACTGGACCAGGTGGGTGCTAATTGCAGTGTGATCTCAGGTTGCAGTCCCTTAGGGAACATACAGGTCTAGTCGTTGGATTTTTATCTTGAGGCTTGGCCTTCTTCAAATGCTTATTCAGTCACATTTCTATTTTTATTTTAAAGGCAAAAGCATGGAAACCTATCAATGACCAAACAGACATAAACCAGAATAACACAAAAACTATAAAGGAAATACCAAATTACAGAGAAGATAGTAAGGAATTAACAATGGTTGCTGTATTACATAATATTATCTTCAAATTAGCCACTCAGCTACACAAATAAAGACACATACGATTGATCAAACAACTTTCTCCACCCTCATCTCTGTTGTTCCCCCACCCAAGCAGCTGTGGTCCCTTTGATAATAACTGTACTTTTTGGTTTTATTCATTCCCTTCGGCTCTCAGCCACATTTCTGATGTCCTCATTTTCTCTGCTGACTTAAAACCCTCCTTAGTCCCTTTCTGACTTTATATCCTTCTATCTGACTTAGTTGTCCATAAAATTCCCCTTTCTGAAAAGCTATCCCAAATTCTCATTAGAGGAAAAAGGATGAAGTTTCAACCTAGCTGCTTTCACCTGAAAAGGGTCAGTGTAGAGGAGATCTCAATCAAAGGCTTTTGCTAGAAAGTTAATCTAAGGGGTCTCGGATAGAAGTCATTGGTTTTTAGCTGTTGTACATTCTCTTCAAGTCAATTAGGTGGATCCTGGTGAAAGGAGTCTGGCACATTTGTCTTTGATTTTGCTAGATGATTGCTTAGAGTTTTTCAGCCTCTAGACAAGAATAAACAAAATTTTCTAGGAGATTATATCACACTATGACCAAAGCATGAGAACTAGAATGGAAAGGAAGATTGAGGAAAAGAACCACATCAAGACAATGCTCTTAAAGGATTGGAGTAGTGTTTGTAAGCAGCAGGCTCTTAGATCTGTCTACTGATGGAGGTTACCTAAAAGTCTGACATTTTAAAAAGATTTTTTTTCACCTAATCTGAATTATTAATCCAAAGACCACAAATTTTATTTATTAATGCACAAATCTCTCCAGTTTAGCTATAAGAAGATAGAATGTTTGTTGCTTTTGAAGAACAATTTCAGCTAAGGATTTTAAATACCCTTTGTGAACTTTTATACATTCCAGTGTAGCTTTCTGGCCTCCTTGAAACTGACAGTTGTCAGTACATGTGTAGCTAGAAACTGCCAGCAAGGGTATGTGGAGCTCTCTTTTTCTATCTAGGCTTTATTCTTATGGTATTACTTTTTATACACATTTCATTATACTTTCTGAGATATTTAAAATGAAGTGGAAGTAAGACTTGTGTTAATAAAAATTAACATTCTGTTATCTATCGAAGTCATTTAAGGCTCTTTGGGGACCTTACTTTTGGAACCACATATGGGCCCTCTTACCTCCTCTGTCAATGTCTGACACTGGGTATGTCATGGCCTTGCTTGACCTTGTGACTTCCCATGGAAGCATGTGAGTTGTATCTTTCTCTGGTGACCCTCATTTTTAGTGCACTGTACATTGGCTGACTCCAGCCTTCTGGGGTCCAACAATCCCCTTACTTGGGAGGTTGAGTAACTCATCAAAGTTGTGGGATCTTGTAGAAAAGGTCACCTCATATTCTGTGTCCTTGTTGAACTTGGAGAGGCAAAGCCAATATGTTGGTTAGGCTCTTATCCCAACTCTTTCAGCTCTGGTCTTCAAACCTTTAATTGTTGAACACCCACAAATTTAGTTAGACCAGATTGGAGTGGGAGCAAAATAGATATTTAGTTCCTCATAGTGACATATTCAGAAAAAAATAAAAGAAAATGGGGTTAGGCCACATGTGCACCTGCCCAAACTAGGTCAGAACTCCCGAGGAGAAAGCTCTGTGCTGTTTTCTTTCACTAGCCCAGGCATCTCTGCTATTCATGGTGAAAAGCTCATGTCCAGTATCACTCTCAGATATGTCTTTGTCAGAAACTGGAAGTTAGACCAAAGAGGAGACGTTAGAACTAGGGCAACAGTGCATCATGATCTGAGATTCAGGGCCTTGGTATTCTAGTCTCATTCGAGGAGCAAGGAGCTTTTAGAAGGAGCAGCCTGGGCTCATCCAAACCAACAGCAAAAGCTCAAAATAACAAAACATACTCCTTTCTTTTTATTAACCTATATCCTCCACAAACTTTTTCTCAACATGTGTGAAACTTTTAATTTTGCCACTATTGCTCTCACCTTTATTTTATAATCTTTATGACAAGCTTAGAAGCAGTGTTAAAGATTTAAAATGCCCCCCTTCTTTTTTTCTTTCTTTTGGTCTTAGGGTGTTATATTTTAGCATAGTAATCATGAGACATTATTATATTAAATTTTTAATTTAAATCTTTAATAGACTTTCATTCAAGAATAGTATGTCTGTCTATAAATGCATCTTAGGTGACATTACCTTGATCTCACAGTGTTTGAACATCTCTAAGTGTTTTAACACATATAATACATACCCATAGTAATCACATAAGCATTAGCATTAGAAAAGCATTTTCATAATCTGGATGGTGGCCTCATGATGAATCGACATGTATATGTTATCATCAGGGGCTAGAATACAAGGGGAAGCCAAATGGTTGAGCCTAAAAGCAATTTCATTACCATACATAAACAACTTTAGCTGGACGTCATCAGTGTGATAAGACGTTGCAGTTTGCTTCTTTGAAGGTTCCTGCACTTGGGAAACACAAATATACCATTGAATGTGCCATGAGGTTAGCAATAATTGATATCAAAGCTATATAGAAATATTTACACACATTTTGTTTCTATGTAAGAAAAATTCAGGCTCTCATAATAGGTTTTGCAAGATGTTTATTGACAAGAAGTAAGGCAATCTTCACGGCTCTAATAAGTTTAGGAAACAGTGTTAATAACCACAAATAGACAGTGGTCTTTTATGTAGTAACAAAATTGTTGTATAATCAAAGCAAATAGATGTGAATCAAGTTTAAATGTCAGGACCAAATTTAAAGGGATGTCAAATTTAGATCATTTTAAACATTTAGATCCAAACATATATCATATAAAATACAGCGCCTGTTAGTTACTCTATGTATTAAACTTGAATCATCTTACATCTATACACTTATGTTTACTCATAGGATAGCGTTTTTTAGTTGTACACAGATAGATACGTACATGGAAATGTATAGTATTTCAGAAACTAGGATAATACTTGTTTATTTTACCAATCATGAACTGATTATTGAAACTATTTTATACCTTAACATTCAAATATTCTTTAACTCTTAAAGGTTATTTTTTAGCAACTAAAACCCCAATTATGAAAACACAAGAAATTTACTTTAGTAAAATATAGAACTTTGCTTTTAAATTTAGTTTCGTAAGTTGGCACTTTTAGTGTCTTCTATTCTCTTTCTACCCCAAAACTGATCTGAATGTTACTTAGGAAATAAGATAGTTAAAATTACCTTTAACAATTCACCCTCCTAGAGGGAGCTGTTAGTTACACAGGGCTAGCAAAACAGCAGTTTTGGCTATCAGCTGTGCCTACCAAACAACCTTAGCTATCAAAACAACAACAAAAGTGAAGCAGTAATATCTGGCTATTCCAATGAAATAAACCATAAGCAAAAGTCCCTTTTTAAAGACCGTCTGCTTCCATGGGTATAACAGGATTTTTTCCTGTTATTACAAGAGATGTGTGTTAATTGATGACCCATTAAAAAATTCTGTCTAGTCTATTTATAACTACAAACCAAAAATCTCTAAAATATTTATAATAGTTTAACTTGGCCATTATATCTGAAGGTGCATTCTGATTTAAATGCAATTGTGTTATATATATATATAGATATAGATATAGATATATATTCAATCTATGCTAATAACTGATTAAAACATTTGCTGTTGCTTTCTCTAAGGAAAATACTTTTTTTGGAACTTTTGATATTTATATGGAAAACCATTTATACAGGTTTTCAGGAAAGATAAACTCCTTTAAAACATTACCATAGAAATACTGACAGGCTTCAGGCATACGTGGCAATAAAAACCCTAAAGTTTGATAACATATGATAAACATAAATATGATTTAGATTAATATGTATACCTTTCTATCTGTTAAATTTCATGTATATATTGTGCTTCAGAAGCTCTACTTAAATTGACTTATAAGACTTAAGACATTATCTCAAACACTAGCTCACATAGCTTAACAATAGGCTAATTTAAATCAGTTGATAAGAGTACAAATGTCTATAAATTTGATAACATATTTCTATATTTCTATTCCTAGGTAACCAAAATGATAATAAAAATCAGCTTTATAAAGCAGTCAGTTATTGTCTGTGTACCATAATTTAAAAGTTTTTCCTGTAAACACAATAAATATAGCTTTAAAAAAGTATTGACTATATGCTAGGTATGGTGGCACATGCCTGCAATCCCAGCACTCAGGAGGCTGAGGCAGGAGGATCCCTGCAAGTTTGAGACCAGCCTGGGCTATAAAGTGAGCTTAAGGGCAGCCTGAACTGCATAGCAAGACTCTGTCTCAAAAAGACAATAAATAAATAAATAAATAAATAAATAAATAAACAAACAAACAAATAAATACTGTCTGAAATAGACCCATTTTATAACCAACAAACTAGTCAAAAATATAAATTCCTACTTGAAAAGAGTTCCATTCTAGAAACCTACATTACAATCCTTCATGCTCTAAACTTTTAACCTGATGCAAGCAACAAAGGGAAGGCATTCCTAACCAATGAACAGCGGATGACAATTTTGATTACCTCAGTGAATCAAATCTAAAATCCAGTCAATATATTTAAAGGTGCCATGAAACAAAAACAAACCTCTTTCCTTCAGTGAGTCCTTCAAAATGATACAGGAGAAATATAACTCTTAACTTGTTAGATGTCAAAAGTGCTAAATTCATAGATCCACAGCATGCAGGAATGAAGGGAAGGAAAGCAAGAAGTTAGGGAGTTTTATTTGGAAAGGAGAAGAAAAGAATAGCTTCTAGATTCTCAGGCAGGATCTGGAACAGGGTGGCCATTAGAACCTTTGTCTGCAGTAATTTATATAGCAAAATCACAGTGTAGGCTGTAACAATGTTAATCAAACTGCCATTAACCCCTAGAGGTATAAGTATACCCACTGAGCTAATACTCACCCAATAGGGAAAGGAGTCACATAGCAAGGGTATATGAAATTGCAAAGGTACTTTTAGGAAGGGATGGGTTTACATGCTCTGGCTGCCCACCTGGGCAACTGATGCCTATGTGGACTTACTGGACCAGGTGGTGCTAACTACAGTATAATCTCAGGTTGCTATCTTTAGGGAGGTATCCACACCTGGCCATGTGTCTCTGTCTTGCATTGCCAGTCACAACCATCTTGTCCCTATGTTTTTGTGGTGATTTCCTTGTGGGCCCAAGTTCCTCAGACTGTGTATTAATTTCTGTCTAACTTAGCCATCAGTAGGACTGTGATAAATACTTCTTCTGTTACATCCCAAAACATCAGTAAGGCAGAAGAATACTGTAGCAAATATTCCCAACCAAATTCAACAAGGTTTGGTTACAATTTAAAAATATGTATTGAATCAGAAATATAACTACAGCAGAAAAGAACAATACATACAAATGCAGTGAGTCAATCCAATTCAGAAAAGAGGTTGACATGAAGGACTAACTCATAATGAAGAAGAAATTAGAATAAAAATGTAATAAGGAATGTAATGAGGATTTTAATAAGGATCATTGAGCAAAAGCAGAACAATAACAAAAATATCCTGTTGCAGACTTTTAAAAAAGAAAAATGTTTAGGGAGAATGTGGGTGAAATGGAAGACAGGCCAAAACAATCTTGTTTTTGAATTACCAGAGTTTATACCAAAGAATCACAGAGGTCATATTTAAATTAGGAAGCCAAAAATCTCTAAAAATAGAAGATAACCTTATATTGTCAGAAGATCTAATGTGAGCATGGAAAATGACCCAAAACAAATGACTGAGAAATATTCTAATAATATTGTTTTACTTTAAGGAAAAAACACTCAGTTCCTGTAAACAAAATAATTAAATTAGCTATAATGGCAAGAATATTAGTTTTGCTTCAGCTTTCTCAGGAGCAACATACAAAACAAAGCAACACTGAAGCTGCATTTAAAAATATATTTAACGCAGTAAAAGCTAGTGAAAGTCTTTAAATTCAGCAAAATGATCCTTAAGGTATCAAGACTATAAAATAACAATTTCCACTATGCAAAACTTGAGTAAGGTTGAATATATGAGGTATTCATGAAAAATCTATTAGAAAATGAGTTAAAGCAGCAACAAAGACCTATTGAGAAAGCTTTTGTGGATGGGTTTGTGCTGTTCATTCAGTGTTAATTTAAATTTGAAAAGAAGAGTAAGGAAATGGGTGAACCTATCTACCTATCTGATATTACAATACAGTGTATATGTAACTATATTACCTGATGGTATAGAAAGCATTCAACTGAAAATGAAGTAAGGGGATATCGGGGTAAAATGGAATTTCTGGTGTTATTATTCTGAGGCATTTCCATGCTGATTTCCATATTGCTGCATCAGCTGCTGCTCCCAGTGTGGGAGGGTTCTTCGTCCTGCCCCCTCAGCATCTCCAGCACTTGTTAGTATTTGATGTCTTGATGATGGCCATTCCTTCTGGAATGTCAGTGTTGCCTTATTTGGCATTTCTCTGATGGCCAGCCATGAGGGAAAAAGAGAAGAGGGGCTGGATAAAGAAGGAAGACGTGCATGTACATGTCCCAACTCCACATGAGGAAAGCAAACCTCATGCACTATACACAGACTCATGAGCTAAAATAATAAAAAAAATTAAAGTAGGCTTGAGGGAGATGGGGTAGTATGAAAAAATTCATTGTAAAGTTTATATTAGAAAGGCAAAAGATAGCCAGCCCAATTCAAAATAATATTCTAATAGTTTTCATTTTATTTATTTTGCCTTTTGCAGTGCTGGGAATTGAACCCAGGGCCTCGTGTATGCTAAGCAAGCACTCTACCATTGAGCTACACACTCCCCCAATATCTTCATAATCTTTGTTCATCAGTTAAGATAGTTCCTTTTTAAAAAATATATAATGTTTATTCTCAAAAGTGCCAGATGTTCACATCGGTAAAAACATGTCATTAACCACTGTGCAGATATGACTGCTTATTCTAAAATTACCTTGGAAACCAAGCTCAACAGTCCTGCCACGGATGCACATTTTGTCACTTTTACGGAGACTGACAGAAAGTTGTTTATTTGGTTCCTTTTGGGATTCCATTTTAAAGTTCTTCACATTGAACACTGTGATATGACGCATGCCCAGTGGTTAGCATGCTGGATATGTGCAACTGGACTCACTTCACCGCTCCATCTCCATACATCATGGGACTAAACAGATTGAAAACCACCATTCTCCTCATGCTGAGCATAAGGGACTTATCAATCCAGAAGATTATTTTTTCTCAAGATTTTGTCCCCGCTGAAATCTTTGAGATGGCTGATCAGTGAGTGGGTGTCATTTGAAAGCTCAGTAAAATCCCTGAGGAAGGCTTCACACTATGTTTTCTCTGTATAACACAGAAAACATCTCAAAATGTGGCACTTCCTCCATTTAAGTTCTTGCATGAGGAAAGGCTTAATCAGAAAATATGTACAAGTCTGGAAAGAAAGGAAATAAGAAAGAAATAGGCTTCCTATATTATAAAATCTTTCAAAATAATAATAGATCTGTATAGAACACGGTTAGACAGTTAAGTATCATGATGGAACTAAACCAGTAGGGGAGAATTTAAGGTAAAAACAAGACCAAGGAAATTCACAAGTTTAGCTGAGCAGAAGATTCTGAAAAATCAGATAATTGAAATGCTGTCTTTACCTAATCACGTGGATGAGCTGATTAGCTAAAACCTATGAACTCTGCATTTGCCTGCCATTATTCTGGTCCACCAGATGGTTTTTAAGTTTTGAGTTATGTCATACTCATCAGCAGATAGTGGTAAAATCACCGACGCACAAACTTTACCCCGAACTTACTATGTGTTGCTACTTGGGGGACTGTGCATACTAAGTGCTATATACAAATTCTACTGGATGCTATATATTAAGTATTGCATATAGATTAATGTGTTCCACTGTGACATTTTCATACATACATATAATATTTTAATCACAACCACCCTTCTGTTGCTCTCTTTTAATCCCCCAGCCCTACTCCCCAGTCCTCTTTTGCTAATAGTTTCCCTTCTAAGTTTATGTCCTCTTTTTCTCTTTCTTCCTCCAAAATTTCATTTTAAACAAAACATTTCATTTATAAATGTGAGAAGAAAGAAGGTGATACTTGCCTTCTGAGTCTGCCTTATTTTGCTCTACCTGAGGTTCTCCATTTCCACCAAATGACAAGACCTCTTGCTTCTTTATGGTACACTAATATCCCACTGTATGTTTATAGTGCATTTTTCTTTATCCATTAATCTACTGAACGACCCTTCAGTGTATTTTGTCTTATGGTTATGATGGATCGTGCTGGCATAACAGGAGATGCAAATACCACTATAGTATACTGACTACAACTGTTTGGAATATATGCCAGGAGTGGTATACCTGGGTCACATGATAGTTCATATCATTTGATATGATAGTTCAACTTTCAGTTTTCTGGGGAAAATCTGTCTCCTACTTTCACACTCCCTAAGGTAAGCACCCTCCGCTGCAGTCTGCGTCTTGTTACGTGCTGCTGCTTCTGCTCCTCATGCTCTTTTGTCTCTGGTTTCCTTCGTGGAAACTGTGGTTTCTGATTTTGTTCACCTATTTCTACATAAGTTAGAATACTTAATCCAGGGCTAGAGTGCTTGTAATGATAAACACTCTGCTGCAATGGCTGCTTCAGTGGATGGTGTGAGAGGTCCAGTGTGACTCCTTTATCATAGCAGAAGCTTCATAACCTACAACCACAGTGCCCAAATACATCAAAGCTGACCCTCCAAACAGAAGTCAACTGCCTTCAGACACCGTCATAACAGACACAACAAACCCCATGCATGTTGCTGTAATGAGAGCTTCAGTGAAAAGTGTATATGCTTCATCTAGGGAATTTAAAAGAAATTCTCATGGCAATTAATTCTGTAAATGCAAGGAGCTGCTCAGAAATCTTTAACTAGTGCCCTTTGATTCTAATACAACAGACCCTTGAAAATCCATATTTTGTTAGCTACAGGGAAAAAGTTTCTGCTAATTACATGAAAAATTATAGGACACTCACCTAAGTATATAAAAATGATTTACAAATATTTATCTTTAATGGAATTTGACAAATAATACAGGGGCTATATTTAATTTCTACTTTGCACAAAGTAGAGCATTAAGATGTAGTACACTGGCAACAGCTCTGGAGTCTTACTGTACCATTGGATACCTGAGAAAAGTTTGAAAAATAAAGTGATTTGAATATCAATTGCCTTCTGCTTTTAGGATGAGAATCATACTTCACAGCAGTTACAAGTATAAAATGAAAGAACATATATTAAGCATTTAGTACTATATTCTGATTTCAGAGAAAATTAAAGGCTAGCAGTTGTGATATGATAGCTAATGATTTTGAAGAGTACAAAATACTTGGACAAAATATTTAAAAATCAAACAGGAAAATATTATAATTATCTGTATTGTGATAAGAAAAATAGTTTGAGTGGTACAGAAGTAGCAGTGTCCTAACTCAACTCGATGGCAAACTTCTGGAGTTGTCAACAAAAGAAATATTATATGTTGGTGTGGGGTTGAGCTCAGAAAATCATCATGGAGGGAGTGAAATTTGATCCAGGTCTTAAAAGGTCAGTAAGTTAGGGACATATATGGACAAGGGCATTCCAGTTCAAAGCCTCACCAAGAGTTCAGAAGCATCCAAGCACATGGTGTGAATAGTCAAAAAGAAATGGTTCCATTTTGCTTTCTCAGGGGAGTACTAAGAAATAAAATTGAAATGTTACATGAGCCTGAAATACTAGCAAAAGGAGGCCTTTGTTTGTTTGATGGATTTTTCCACACAGGTGCATCTAACACTAACAGAGCAGCAGATGCTTTTATTTGCAGCCTGAGAAGCAGTCCCAGAGGTGGTAACTGGGATGTCAATATCACTGCCTTTTCAAAATTCAGTGAGTCAATTGGAGTCAAGAAAAGAGGTCTCTATTAGTCACAGATAAATATTCAACCAAGCCTGTCAAATGAACCTAACAAGAGAGGAGGTGCTGGCAGTATTGAACAGATGCAGCCTTTTCACACAACAGCCCCCCGCCCAGCCCTTTTCTGAAGGGAACATTAAGAAAATGATGGTATTTAGAACTGAAGAGAACAAACGCAACAGCCTTTGGCTATCAGCAGCGCAGCATAAGAGCACCTGAGTCATATTTTGGCTCTGACTTTAACTCTTTTGTGTTCAGAGGAGTAGATTTTACAGCACTAAAGGAGCTCTTCTCCGATGGATGTGACTAAACAGAAAGAAAAAATCATTAGAGCAACACTGCTTCAATTCCTTACATAGGGTCTACAAGTAAAAGGTATAACCACTGGCAAAGAAATATTAAACTGATGTGATTTTTTAGGCCACATTATGCTTTAGGCGATATTTCCAGTAAAATATATAATAGTTCTGCTCCTACTGCTGGAGAAATCTGCTGCAGAATCTTTAGTGGGTGCCCTAAGTGTTGGAAAGTACCAGATCACCTCTCTCTTTCTTGTATATGTGTGTGTATATATATTTTTCTGTACACATATACCTATGATGAAGTAAATTTAAATTTAGACATGGTAAACCTTTAAGAATAGTGATTTACCATAGATCTTACAGCCCAGTACATGACTTAGTTTACTTTCTTGTCTAGCTGAGAACTTTTCCATTTCACTGAAAGGAAGTACTCTAGGTTTCTCTTTAGCGTTTCCAAATTGCCAGCATTACTACTCTTGTGCATTCAGGCCACCATTAATTAAAATAAGCATTACTTGAATACAATCATTGTGCTATTGTAGTAACTCACATGATACCCAACGTTGCTACTTACTGGCTAACACACAAGTAGCTCATTTACTGTGGATAAACATCCTAAGTGAAACAGAGTGTGATTTCATTACTTCAATCAGAACATGAATAATTTAAAACTTCTAAATTCCTCATTTCTGGAATTGTCCATTTAATATTTCAGGGCCACAGTTGAATATGGCTAACCAAAACTGTGCAGAGTTAAACAGTGGATTAGGGAGGCCATGTGTTACATACTCTCCAAATTCTAGTAGTGGAGAAGAAATTGAGTTTTTTGCACTTTGCTAGGAAGTCAAGTCATTTGACTGCTTTTTGAATGTGGAGTTACTAAGTTTTATAATAATGTTCTATTTATAGTGCATGATTTTAATTTAATTTTTTACAGAGAAATCATATAACAAAATTCTTAACGAGCTACCTGGGGACCCTGTACACTAGGGCCTGTGTTCCACTACCACCATGCTTTGTGTCTGGGCCATGCCTGCTCCATCAGATGCCTGGAGACCACAGATATTGTGGCCTATAATTGCCACCATCACATTTCATATATGAGCCCCAAGAGAAACAGTTACACTCCATCAAATTCCTGAGGACAATAAACTACATGGCCCATGTCTCTGTCATCTGGGCCTTGCCTGTGCCTTCAGCTGCCTGGGGAGAATGGACCAAATGTCCCATGTTGCACTGCCACTGTGGGTCATGTCTGGGCCATGCTAGCTGCATCAGCTGCCTAGGGACCTCAGATCAGGCATTCTTATTCTACTGACATCACAGCTTGTGTCTGAGCCCTAGGAGAGCTGGGTACACTCCACCAACTGCCTGGTTATCCTGGATGGGGGAGCCCATCTTTACTACCATTTTGGGTCAATTCTGACCACCAGGAAAGCTAGGGATTCTAGGGACCTTCAATGAGCTGCCAGGAAAGTGTGAGACTGGGCACTCTGCTTCTGGCCTCAAAAATGACAAAATGAAGGAGAAAACTGCAATCTCAGAACACCACTCCACCCAGAACAAGTTCAGGAGACATAAACAAAGGAGAACTTGTCAATCTCTGACATGATTGTAACTGAAGTAAAGAAACAACTTCATCGGGTCATAAAAGAAATCAGATCAGAAATAATCTCTCAGGTAAAACATGAAACAACAACAATAATGAAATAATTTCTCAGCACATTTAAAGAAGACATATATAAAAAATAGATGAGCACAGAAAAAGCATGAACAATATAGGAAAGAACTAGAATTCATGAAACAGATTCAAAGAGGTATCAAGAAAATCAAAACTTCCATCAAAAGGTGGCAAACTCACTTGAATGAAGCCAAAGTTAGAATTTCAGATCTTAAAGATGGCATTGCAAATATCAACTGTGTAAGGGTTTCTTAAAATTAGTATTGAACCAGGAAATATCAGTTCAACAGCTGCATGACAATGCAAAGAAAAATAATGCGAGGCTAATAAGTGTCAGAGAAACAGCAGGAGGCAACACAAATGACATAAAAAGAATATTTGCAGAAGTAATAGCAGAAAATTTCCCAAGCATGGAAAAAGAATCTGATGTACACATAAGTGAGGCATATACAACTCCAAACATCCATAACCAAAATAAAACAACTCCTAGACATATAATAATCAAGGTTCCAGAAATCCAGATAATGAACACAACATTACAAGCCACTAGAGAAAAGAAACAAATCACCTACAAAGGAAAACCCATCAGAATCATGGCAGATTTCTCAACACAAACCATCCAGTCAAGAAGAGCTTGGAGTGAAGTATTCCAGATCCACAAACATGACAGCTTCCAACCCAGATTGATGTATCCTGCAAAATTTTCCTTCCAATTTAATGGAGAAATAAAATATATCCACCACAAAGAACAAAAGACAACTTCCTGGGTGTCAAACCAACTCTACAAAGAGTACTAAAAGATAATCTAGAAAGAGATTAAAATGTCGACAATTTTAAGAACAACAATAGAAAGGAACCAGCAAGCAGAACAAGTAATTACACAGACAGAAACAGTAGGAAAACAAGAACAGGCAAATAACATGACAAAGATAAACCAACATATATCCATTATAACCATTAATGTAAATGGCCTCATTTCATCAATCAAAAGAAGCAGACTGCCAGAGTGGATCAAAAGATTCAAGAAACAAAATCCATCATTTTGTTGTGTACAAGAAAAACATTTAACTCAAAAGGAAATTGATAGACTGAAAGGAAGAGGGCGGAAGACAATTTTCCATGCAGCAGGAACCCGGAAGAAAGCAGGGGTAGCTGTTCCATTAGAAGATATTGTGAACTTCAAAGCAAGAACTATCAAAAGAGATACGTAATGTCACTCCATACTTGTTAGGGGAAATTGCAAGAGGAAGAGATAATAATCATAAATATGTATACACCAAATATGGGAATACCCAACTATATAAGAGAAATCATAATAGACATGAAAAACCAAATAGCTAATAACACTATTGTAAGTGGGGACCTAAACACCCCATTGACACAAAGAGGTACGTCAACTAGAAAAAAAGTCAGCAAAGAAATAACAGATCTGAAACAAATCTGAACAAATGGACTTAGTAGATGTTTCCAGAGTGTTCCACCCACAATATGAGAATACATATTTTTCTCAGCTGCACATGAGGTGGAAATTTTCTAAAACAGACCACATTCTAGCCCATAGAGCATGCTTAACTAAATGCTAAAGAACTGAAATTATCCTATGTATATAATCTAACCATAATGCAATAAAATTGGAAATTAATGACAAAAGAAACCTCAAAAATTCCAGAAATTCATGGAAATTAAATAACAGCTTCCTGAATAACCAATGGATCTCAGATGAAATTAAACAAGAAATGAAACAATACCGAAAAACAAATTAAAACTAAACACAACTTACCGGAATCTGTGGGATGTACTGAAAGCAGTCCTCAGAGGGAAGTTTATAGTGGTGAACTCACATATCAGGAAAACAGAAAGAGAACAAATAAGCAGCCTAATGCTGCACCTGAAACTTTCAGAAAAAGAAGAACAAGTCAAGCACAAAGCCCAAAGAAGGGAGGAAATTATAAAAATCAGGGAAGAAATAAATACAATTGAGATGAAGAAAACACTACAAAAAATTAATGAATCAAAGAATTGGTTCTTTGAAGGAATAAATAAAATTGATAAACCCCTAGTCAAACTTATCAAAAAAGAAAATAAAAATCTCAAATTCATGCAATAAGGAATATAAAGGGTGAAAGCAGTACAGATTCTATGGAAATTCAAAAGATCATCAATACCTACTTTGAAAATCTTTACTCCAATAGGATAGAAAACTCAGAAGAAACAGGCAAAGTCCTAGAAATATATGAATTACCCAAGTTGAATCAAGAATATATAAAAATCCCGAATAACCTAGTATCGTTTAATGAGATTGAACACGTGATTAAAAACTTATCAACAAAGAAAAGCCCAGGTCCTGATGGATTCACTGCTGAATTCTACAAGAAATTCAAAGAAGATTTAATGCAAATACTCCTCAAATCCTTTAATGAAATGGAAAAGGAAGCAATTCTCCCTAACTCATTTCTGGAGGCACATATTATACTGACACCAAAACCAGAGAAAAACCCAACTGAGAAAGAAAACTACAGGCCAATCTCCCTAATAACATAGATATAAAGATACTCAATAAAATACTAGCAAACAGAATAAGGAAATCATAAAGAAAATCATAAGGAAATGATAAGGAAAATCATGCACCATGACCAAGAGGAATTCATCGCAGGGATGCAAAGATGGTTAAATATACACAAATCAATAAATATAATACACCATATCAATAGAACCAAAGACAAAAACCACATGATCATCTCAATAGATGCAGAAAAAGCTTTTGACAAAGTCCAGCATTCATTCAGGAAAACCGTACAGAAAATAGGAATACATGGTCTTTATCTCAATCTGGTTAAAGCCATCTCTGGTAAACCAACATCAGTATTATACTAACTGGACAAAACCCGAAAGCTTTCATTTTAAAATCAGAAACAAGACAAAGATGTCCACTGTCACCACTCTTATTCAACATAGTCATGGAAGCATTAGCTGGAATAATTAGACAAGACAGAAATGAAAGGAATACAGATAGGAAAGCAAAAAGTTAATTAAGATTATTCAGAGATGACATGATAATTCACATAGAAGACCCCCAAAACGCTACCAAAAGACTCCTAGAATTAATAAACAAATTCAGTAGTGTATCTTGTTAAAAAAATCAACACTAAAAAATCAATAGTATTCCCACACACAAACTACAAACACACTGAGAGAGAAATTAGGAAACCATACCTTTCACCATAGCATCCAAAAAGCTGAACTATTTAGGAATCAATCTAACAAAAGAAGTAAAAGAGCTATACAGTGAAAACTGCAGTACTCTGAAAAAAGATATTGAAGAGGATTTCAGAAAATGGAAAGATATTCCTTGCTCATGGATAAGAAGAACCAACATTGTGAAAATGGCCATACTCCAAAAATTGTTGTACAGATTCAGTGCAATCCCAATTAAAATACCATTAGAACACCTTACAGATCTAGAGAAGACAGTTCTAAAATTCATCTGGAAGCAGAAGAGACCCAGAATAGCAAAAACAACCCTGAGTAACAGAGGCAAAGCAAGTGGAATCACAATCCCTCTTTTGAAATTATATTGCAAAGTTACTGTTATAAAATCAGCATGGAACTGGCAAAAATCTGAGGATCAATGAAATAGACTGGAAGACACAATCACAACCACAAACACACACAGCCACCTATCTTTGACAAAGGGGCCAAACAAGTTTGCTAGAAGAAAGATAGCCTCTTCAACAAGTGGTGCTGGAAAAACTGGCTTACTACATGCCAAGACTGAAACTAGGCCCATGTCTACCAATATGCACAAAATTTAAGTAAAAATGGATTAAAGTTCTAAATATTAAGACAGAAACATTAAATCTACTGGAAGAGAAAATAGGTAGAAATCTTGAAGACATAAAAGTAAGCAGAGAGTTTATGAAAAAAAACCAAACTGCAAGGGAAATTCTTCAGGTAATCAACAACCAGGATCTCATCTTCTTGAAAATTTTTTGCACATCTAAGGAAATCACCATCAGAGTAAATAGAAAACCCACAAATTGGTAAAAAAATTTTAGCCAATTTTAGCCAAAAGACTCTTATCTAGAATATATAAAGAATTAAAAAAAAATCAAAGCCCCCCTCCAAATTCAAAGACCCAATCCAAAAATGGGCATCTGAGATGAATACATACTTCTCAGATAAAGAAATACAAATGGAAAATAAGTACATGCAAAAATGTTCAACATCATTAGTCATTTGAGAAATGTGAACTAAAACAACACTAAGATTCCATGTCACTCCAGAAAGAGTGGCTAAAATCAAGAAATGAACCAACAACAAATGCTGGAGGGGTTGTGGGGATGAAGAGCACTTCTTCACTGGTGGTGGGAGGGCAGACTGGTGCACCACTGTGGAGATAAATCTGTAGATTCCTCAGTAAACTAAGTTTACAGGCCCTGTGCAACCCAGCCACTCCCCTTCTGGGTATTTTTCCAGAAGAACTAAAAACAGCATGCCACAGTGATATATGTGCACCCACTTGATAGCTGCACAATTTGTAATCGCTAAATCATGGAAACAACCCAAATTCCCATCATCTGAAGAATGGATAAAAAACATGTGGTATTTTTGTATAATGGAATATTATTAAGCTATAAAGAATAAACTTGAGACTTTTATAGGTAAATGGATACTACTAGAGACCGTACTCATAAGTGAAATAAATAAGACCTACATGTGTAAACATCATATTTTCTCCCTAGTATAAGAACCTAGTATTTTCTCCCTAGTAAAAGAGTAAATGAAATCTAAAAGGTGCAATGCATAGTGTTAAAGTGAAAGAAACTGCTCAAAAGGAAAGAACCACTGGGATTGGGAAAGGAGAACATAAGGAAGGGAAATTATTTGTGTGCGTATATATATATATATATATATATATATATATATATATATAAAGGTTGGGATAACTGTACTACCAATTTCTATCACTTTCTTGAAAGAACAGTTGATATTTAATTGTTTGATCATTCCTACATATCCATATTTGTTTGTCGGAGTAACCAATATGAGGATAACAGTATGTAACAGAACAACCATTGTTAATTTATGATCAGTTTGTCTGAAATGCTAGCATATGTGCTGCTGAATCCAGCCCCTTGAAATTCTATATTGTTTGTATTTTGTTTTGATTATATCTGTGTGTTTGTTAATATGTTTTGGTTCTTTTATCTTTAAAAATAAAATTTTAAAAATTGTTAAGGGAGTTCATATATTATAAAAAGATCCCAGAGACTGTTGTCTATGTTTCCTGCTACATGAAAAAACTCATATAGTTGAAATGTATGGAGGTATACAGTTGGTACAGATATATGAAATACAAATGCTCAAAATATGCCCAAATATGCATACAGATTACATATATGAGATTAAAAGAACAAATATTCATAGTACACTTTTATAGGATTCTCTCTGATATTTTACAGTGATATTTAAAAAGTACCTCACTAAAACTCCAGAATTATGCATTCTGTGCATATGCAAAAAAGAGATGTTACCAAGGGTGCCCTACTGATCAGACGACTTCAATGCTTTCTACATTATGAAGAGAAGAAAACTGCCTCATGCAGTTATAGGCCACTTTTATTTTTATTTGTGAAGTTTTTATTACTCTGCTGAATGCAAGGATTGCATTTTGTTAAACAACCTTTAGAATTAAGTAAAACAACCTTAAGCTCTGACAAATTTGCCGAATAATGTCATGAATGACATTATTTGTTTTTCTAGTGGTGAATCTTTTATAGTTTCAAACTGTATACATCAATTTTTGACAGCATTATCAGAATGACAAACATGTTGATATGTAATTGCATGCATTTTAAAAAAGATAACTAAAACAATTATTCAAAAATTACCAAAAAGAGAAGCAGTCATTAATCCATATTTTTTTCCTTTTTTTTTTTTTTTTTTTCGTTTTTACATACTGGGGATTAAACTCAGGACCTTGCACTTGCAAGGCAGGCACTTATCCCACTGAGCTATATCCCCAGCCCCATTAATCCACATTTAAAGGAAAATAATGTCATGAAAAAGGGACAAATGAAGCGGCAATTTCTGTAAATTTCTATTTCCATCTTTAGTTTTAAAAAAATGAAGAAACAACTGAATTGTCTCTGAAACAAGCGACCGCAAAGGCGCTTACAAACTGATTTGCACTATTCCGTTAGCGCTGTCATTGAGTCGCGGCTGGTACCTGTAAGAGGAACAGGCTTTTCGTATTAAGGATCTGGGCAGCCCACATACTTGCATCGCTTTAACCATCACCTTTTATGCCCTAGAAGGTTTTTGAATAGATACTTTTTATTTGATAACATTTCATATTCAGAGATGAGTCCAAATTTTCCTTATTTTAAGAAACAAAATACATTGTCTTTTAAGAGACATGTACCTCTTTAAAATAAGTTTCTGAATCTCCTGTTCTCTTTCAAATAATATGCCTGTGGTAGCAAAATATAACCTCGGCTTGCTTTCTCTAATGAACACATTAATCTGAGACAAGTGTGTATACTTTGGGACTCTGGCTGAACCATCTGATCTTATTATTTTCTTTATTTTTAGTATAACATTCTGTAGAGCTTTTGGATTTTTAGAAATAATGTTCAGGCGTATTCTTGTTTTACTTCATGTTTGTATACATACCATATTATTAATAAAAGAATATCTGGGCTCCACGAGAAATTAAGCTTCTATGGAATTGAATGGTTCAGCTCAACAAAACTTTATTATACACTTATTCTGCGTGAAGACTTGTTTACCTGAATTTTTGTTGATAAGTGGTGTACAAGCATTTATAGCAGAGAAATGGATCTGGATACTGTGTGCAAATTGAATTTGAGATAGCGCTCTCTATGAGGAGGTGATGCTGTGGCCAGTCTGAAAATGTCTAAACTTCATTTAGATTGCATGAGAGAGGATTACGTGCAAGTGGAGAAAAACTCAAAAAAATTAGATATGCAGATTATCTCATTATGACATGTATTTTAGTGTCAGGGATGGGGACATCACAGAAAATAATTGAGGGTGATTCTCAAGGGTTTTACCGCAGCTTAGGATGATTCGCACTATCGCTAGATAAGATACAGAGTACAGCGGAAGGTATTAGTGGGTGGAACGTGATGTATTAACTTTGTGTATGTTGATTTGGGAATTCATTAGAGGATGGAGGTAAAGATAAGTACTCCACACACACCCGAAAGCCTGAAGCTGAAGGGAATTTGAAGCTGGATATAGAAACTGAGCTGGGAGAAATGAGTGGTAGTAAAAGTGAAGAAGGCATATTAAGAATGAAAAGAATAAAAATAGTTTGAAAACCATCACTTCCAAATATTAATGAACGTAATAAAAACTTTTAAAAAGGAAACTGTATAACAAGGGTCAAAAGGTAGGAAGACTGACAGCATATTTTCACTGATGCTAAGGAATTTTGCAAAAGGGCAAACTCTGTGTTCCCCTCTGCATCAGCGCTGAGAGAGCAAGAGAGAAAGCAAGGCACCTGCCTGACCGGTCCACTTCTGAACCTAAGTACTGGCTCAGCGTCCATGCCTTATGGATACCCGATAAGCTTTGAGTGAATCAATCAACAGTGTCATAAAATGCACTGCCAAGTTTTATTTAAATAAATACTAAATCAAATCATCTTTCATGGAGGAAGTGAGACACCCACAAAAAAAATTCAGTGAAGTAATTGAAGAAAAATCAAACAAAAACGGGAGATCAAGCATTACAAACAGTGATAGGTTACTTTTGAAAGAAATAATAATATGTAAAGGAAAGGTAGGAGGAGAGAAGTTCTTACTCTGAGGAAGAATCTTGGAAGCTAGCTGTTTAAATATCAGTAATCAAAGGATGAGACCAAGGCACGCTGAAGCACAGCACAGCAAAGAAACTTTCATCGCTAGATTGTAGTTTTTGATAAGAGGGACAGTATCTCACCTGATTGTCTTCTTATTATAGGTTCTGACACAAATGAAGTAGGTGCTTAAATGGGGTGAACTTGCTGGATAAATTACATCTGACCTAACTTCACTCCAAAGGAGAAACTGCACTTCTTAGGCTGTCCTGTTCCTCTCCCAGAGCCACTAAGCTGGGCCTAGACTAGAAAGAAAAATGAATGGAAGCAGTTGGAAATGTGTTAATTCTATCTGTGGATAGAGGCTTAATTATTGTGTAGTCCTGGGAGCTCTGAGGAAATAGTGTGAAATCATTGCTCCTTATTATGGGATTAATTCTCACTCATCTAGAGATGAGATTTGTTATATAGTACTTGAAAAATTTTTATAATCGATGCTTTTGAATCAGATCCTAGCACTTTGATATTGGCAAAGTATAGCACAACTGTATTTTAGAATTATTTGCTAGCCCAAATGAAAGATTGCTCCTATAGATAAAATTAAATTAATTTCATATGATTCTCTCTATATTGGAAAATAAGTAAGTTTAAACCTGAATTGTATTTGTTTTCTTTCTCTTCTCTTCCTCTTCATGTTCTTTTCATCTTTTTTAGAATACACACACATGAATATCGGAGCCTTTCTATTTAGATGATTATATTCCTAGTTTTGTTTTGTTTTATTTTTCTCATGTTTTTGTGTTATCTCTATGCAGCCAGTTTACAGTGTTTGGATATACTCTTCGATATTTGCTGTACTCTGCCCAAACCTAACTGTAAGTAGACTGTTATATAAGGCACTGCTCTTGTGCAGACTGTGAGCATTTGGAGCTCTGTCATTGCAGATATTGGGAATTACTTTATCTAGACTTACAGGATGTCTCAGCAGATCTTTAATCCAATGCAACTGTGCCAAAATTACATGGTGCCATGCATGTATGATATATCTATACTAAAAATTCCCATGAAGTTTTTGGATGAGTAAATTCACAGGCAAAGAAACTGGGATCTGCTACTTTAAAAACAGAACTAATATGACTGTGTTTGTTGTTTTCAAATAGCAAAGGGTATATTATCATTAAATATGCTCAATTGCTCAACATCCTCTGCATACAAACACGTTATGTAAGATTCCCCTTTAGAAAAATGTCAGTGTAACATATATCTTAAAAAGCTGGTCTGTTTTTAGCATGGTCATGGCTGTAGAGTTCCTATTGCCAATCTGAATGTTCGTTTGTGATGCAAAACTACTTAAATTACTCATAAGATAATTTTGACAAGAAAAAAAGTCTACGAAATAATCAGCTTTAGTGTCAGCTACAAAGAACAAATATAAAAGGTAGAAAAACATAAACCTTACTTATGTTAATGTTTCTCAAACTTTTGTGTCTACAAGTCACCTGAGAATCCTATTGAAATTTAAGTTTTATAGCCCTGACTTAGATCTACAGGAAAGCAGTCTCTGGGTATGATGCTTGGTGAGGAAGTTTGAATAATCACATTTGATGTATTTTATGCTAGTGGTCTGAGGCCACACTTCTAGACATATTGTGATTAGGCCAAGCTTTAGAACATTCTGAGATTCAATACCAGATTTTCTGCTTTAATCTTAGTTAATTTTCATGTATCCTTTCACCTTCTTTTTTTTTTGGCGGTACTGGGGATCGAACTCAGGACCCTGTGCTTGCTAGGCAGGCACTTATTCCACTGAGCTATATCCCCAGCCCTCCTTTCACCTTCTATTTACATATGAGTGTGGTGTGTGGGATTGCAAGTAGACTAACATGAATGTGGAAACCCAGAGAGAATTCTCCCTTCCTCACCAGAGAAGTGGTGATTCACAGGATTCCAGGTTGTCTCTGTTAGCGGGAAAATCTGCTCTCTGAATTGTCTAGGGAACTGACCTGATTTCCTTGTCTTCTCAGTGGAGACTTGGCCTAAATTTCCCCTCACTACTTACATCCCAATCATGATAGGCAGTCAGATAAATCCAAATGTCTAGGGTGTGTTTAGAACATTTGTATTGGCCCTTCTCTCACTTTAGCAATGTATCAAATTGAATTTTGATAACCCTTTAGATACTGTGAAACCTTTTCTACGTATTATGTTACTTCAGTCTCAACAAAGCACAGGGCAGGATTTTAGTCTGTTCCAGATAAAATGATTGAAAGCTCAGAAAAAAGCCAGCAATTTATTACTTAGAAAGCCTATGTTTCCTAACATTTTGTTCAGTGTTTTATCTTTAATTGTGCTTTGATCTCTTTTTCTGAAAGAAATATTAGTAAGTAATGCTGCTTTTATTAATAGGAAATGAAATATTGGGATTTTTTTAGTTGAAAGTTACAGAAAATCTTAATATGGTGTAAACTATAAAGCAATTGATTGGCTCACATACATGTAACTAAGACAGCTGGTATAACTAGAAATGCTTGTAAAACTAGTATTGTAAGCAAATGCTTCTATGGCTACTATCCCTTCAAGTGAAGACTGATGTAAATGCTAAAATAAAGACCTAGTATTTTCTTCTCAATACCTTTACCTAACTTACCACTGTTGATTGAATTCTCCATTTCTTTCTTATGCAGAGGGAAAAGGAAAGCATTTTGGTTTTTTGCTTATCAACAACTGGATGAAATTTGGAGCAGAATGGCTAATAAATTGATGACTTTAAATCAAGTAGGAGTCATACTTGCAGGTTAAGTATTTAAAAACCAGTGTTAAATGAGAAGTTTCTTCGGTATTTTGTTTGCCAGACTTTTGGTTTCAAACTCCCATCTTCTTTACTACTGGTTTGAAATGTATTTCCTTGGTCATATGGGTTTTGTGAAAATGAAGCTAAATAACTGAGTGCCAAGTTAGTTAGATTCTTTGTTGTGGAGGAAAGACCTAGGTTTCCTTTTACTGCTAATTTCGGTCAGCATTCTGGTTAAGTGTTTCTTTTAAAAATGAAGAGAAACAGTAGAGACGGAGTATGTTATACACAATAATCTAGCTTTCCTTTCCTGAATGAAGTAACCTACAGTCCATGTTGTACCTGTAAGTCTTTAATCACTCATCATTTGTAGACGGGGTCACTTCTGTGGCTTTATTCCAGCCTTTCCCTGCAAAGCTTTACTGTGATACAAAAGTTAGCCACATACAAATAGTATTAGCAATAATTAGTAGACACACAACAGAAATGTACAATTAGAAGAAAAAATGCTGAAACAGAAGACAAATTAGGAAAATGATTTTCACAGTTCTCCCTTAGACAGAAATCTATGCTACAGAACTCTCTGGAGCTTGGAAGATCAGGGCATCTTGGGAGAAAATTTTGAAAGCCAGTTTTGCCAGCACCGTTTATTAAAGAGGCCATCTTTCTTCCAATGAGGTTGTTAGGCCCCTTTGTGTGTTTGGAGTAGTTTCTGCATCTTTTAATTTGCTCCACTGATTCTGAACTCTTTTATTGTCAGTACCATGATGTCTTTTTATCACTGTAGTTCTGTAATATGATTTAAAGTCAGGGATGGTGATGCCCTTGTCTTGCCTTCGTTGCCGAGAATTGTTTTTGCTATTGTATGTCTCTTCTGGTTCTTAATATACTTTAGGATTAGTTTCTCTAATTCTGTGATGTATGCTATCAGTATTTTGATCAGGATTGCTTTAAGTCTGTCCAACATTATGGGAGTATGGCCATTTTTACTATGCGGGGTCTTCCGGTCCATGAGCAGGGGAAATCTTGCCATTTTCTTTGTTCTTTTTCACAGTACTGTTCCTTCCATTGTAGAGATCTTTTATTTCCTTTGCAATTGATTTCTAAGTATTTCATTTTTTTTCAATGCTATTATGAAAGGTGTGGTTTCCCTAAATTCGCTGTCAGTGAATTTGTTGTTTGTGTACAGGAGTGCTACTGATTACTGAATGTTGGCTTTGAGTCTAGCCATATAACTTTAATTTCATTATTAAAGCTAGAAGTATTTTCTGGAATTTTTGAGGTCTTCTGTAGAGAGTGTTATGTCATTTGCAAATAATGATAAATTCACTTCTTCCTTTCCTAGTATTATCCCTTTACTTTGTTCTCTTGTGTAATTGGTCTGGCTGGTGTTTCTAGAACTCTATTGAATAGGAGTGGTTATGGTGGATATCCTTCTCTTGTTCTGATTTTAGAGTGAAAGCTTTCAGCTTTTGTCCACTTAATATGATGTTGGCTTTTGGTCTGTCACAGATGGATTTTAGCAGATTTGGATAAAGACCACTTATTCCAATTTACTTTAATATGTTTGTCATGAATGAGTGCTGGACTTTGTCAAAAGCTTTTATTGTGTCTATTGAGATGATCATGTGATTTTTGTCTTTGGCACTATTGATATGGTGATTTCTGTTTCTAATATAATTGACCAAATGGATTTTCACAGCTACCACACACATTTATAAAAGCAAACATTTATTTTTAAACTAAGAATTAAAGAAGTAAAGTACATATATAATATAGAGGCTCTAAGAATTTATAGTATACAACGATTTTTTAAATAGAAGCAGTTTATGTAGATAATGAAATTTTCAAATGGGTATACACAATTTCTCAGTCAGCTTCCTTATAAGGAAAGCTGACATAGCTTTCCTTATAAAACATAGACTGGGTTCAGCCCCTCAGTAAAGAATGCACATATGAAAATAGTATTCCTGCAGACTTAATATTTCCTGTAAATCAGCTGTGCCTTGTCCTCAAAACAGCCTACTCTAGACTCAGGGAATTTTACATAGAAGTAACCTTAGGCACACTTACAATTTAATTTCACTTTAAGGGATTAAATAGAAAATTTGATAGTTGTAAAATTTTGGTCTAGCATGTTTGTCTAGGTGACTTTGTTTGTGTGACATTTGGAAAGTGCAAACTAGAGAACTGAGTGATGTAATGACTCCTGAAATAAATAATGTCGAATAAAACCATAAGAAGAGCAAAACAGCATTTTTAGTATAAGTCCCAATAGGGAAAAACATTTTCATTTTTTCCTATTGAGCTAAAATTTACAAACAATATAATTTATTTTTAAAATCTAAGGTGTACATTTTGATGACTTGTGATTTTCACATTTACTATGGTAATGATTATAGCGGTAAATACGAAATTATTTCCATCACCCTAGAATAAATTGTCTTGAAAGATTCCAACCAATTAAGCTCCATAGACAGACAACACTTACCTTAATTTTTATGACCCTAGACTGTTTGCCTTTTCTTACAGATCACTTGAATGGAATATAGAGTGTGTACTCTTCTGTGTCTAATTTCATTTTCCTACTTACAAAATTAATCAGAAATTACGTTGTGAAGTCTTATGGTGAGTGCATATTTAACACTATAGGAAAATACCAAGCTGATCTGCAGTGTAGCTGTACCATTTTGTACTGGCACCAACTATCCATGAAGGTTTCAGCAGCTCTGCACTGTCACGTGTACTTGAAAATGTGCTGTGGGTATATGTATGCACATGTAGTCTTTGTTTATTTTGTTCACTTGTTTTTTAGCTGTTCTAATAACTATGGTGCAACATCTCCATCTCGAATTTATGTTTACCCAGTGATGTGATGTGGAATATCTTTTCATTTGACTATTTGCAGTTTAGCAAAGTATCTTTTAAAAATTTGCTCATTTAAGCATTTTGAAGGTTGTTTTTCTTCTTTAGTTTGTTGATAAAAGTGATATATTAGATATATATTTTGCTAATATCTTCAGATTGCTGTTTCATTTTCTTAGTAGTGTATCTTTCTTAAGGAGTAAAGTATGTGTGATGAAATCAAATTTATCATTTTTATGATGCAGATGTTTTACCCTAAGAAATATTTGCCTTATTTAATTTCTGTAGTATATTTCAGAAATAATATTCTCTACTACATGCATGTAGGCTTATTTTTCAGTTTTAATCAAAATTTGTATTTCTAAAGTGTAAGATTTCATGGTTTTAGGAATTACAAGTAAAGTTTGATGCCTTTCTTCTTAATCTGAATGAATTTTATTACATTTCTGACTTATTTTTTTGCCTGGACTTTCTAATAGCATGTTGAATAAGAACAAAGATAGGAGATACTTTTGCCTTAATCTGAAATGCAGAAGATTTTATTGTGAAATACTATGTTGGAACCATTTTCAATAAATTATTTTATCAGTTCACATTTCTACCTATTCTTGATTTGCTGAGAATTTTCCCCACAAGTACATGTGGAAGTTATAAAAAACTTTTACTTCTATTACTATTTTGTTATGATGAAATATGTCAATTTTTTATATGTAAAATTTTTGCAGCCTTTATTCTAGAAAATTATCATGAGGAAATTAATCCAACTAGTAAATAGTGTTAACAAGTGGATTTATCATAATTTGTAAGATACAAAGTCAATCCCCAAAATGAAATACTTTTCTCTATATTTGCCACAAGCAATTGAAAATTGAAATGTAAAAATAAATACCCCTCTAATATAATGAAATATATGTAGTACATACAACAATCTTAAATCTTATAAATTCATAGGCTGTGGTGTATAGTCATTTTTAAATATTAATTGTCAAACATTTTGTGAAGACTTTTTGTTGCTGTTTAGTACTGGGAAGTGAACTCAGGTACCTGCTGTGCAGGTGCTTGTGCCACTGAGCTTCACCCCCAGCCTTAAACCAAGACTTTGAATTTATGCTGCAAGGTATATTGGACTGTAGTTTACTTCTCTTATGTTTGTCCAGTTTTTAAAATCAAGTTGAAGATAATCTTATAGTGAGTAAGTAATTGCTCTCTTCAACTTTCTGAAGTAATTATTGTAACTTGATATTATTTCTTCCTTAAATGATGGATAAAACTCACTTTCTGGATCTAAATTTTTCTCTCTTGGGGAGATTTTAATTATTCAGTTTCTTCTAAAGATAAAAGGCTACTTTGAAGATAATAATATGTAATATAATAACCATTGTTAATTTCCTGTCATCTTGTTTTCAAATTCTTTACCATTTTTTTCTCTGTCTCTCTTTTCTCTTTCAAAATAAATAAAAAGATAAAAGGCTAGGGTTAGGGATGTATCTCAGTGGCAGAGCACTGGCTTACTATGTATGAGGCCCTGGGTTCAATCCTCAGCGCTGAAAATAAAAATCCAAGACTATGTAAGATTACTACTTCTTCTTGACTTAGTTTGCACAATTTAAACTTTTTGAAATGTTTATGCATTTCATGAAGTAATTGAATTTGTTAGTGTGAAAGTTTTTATAAAATTCCCCTATTATTTAACCAGTTATCAATTTATTGATCATTTTAAAAATTGCTTTTAGTTTATTTCCTCTATCTTGTTCTAATTTTTTATATTTCATTGATTTCATATTTATACACAAAATTCTCTTTAGATATTGTTTTTATTTATATTCTGATTATATTTTATTAATTGCTATTTATGTTTTCCTACATCTGCTTAGTTCACATTTAGTTTAATTTTTTCCTAATTTCTAAAGTTGACTATTTGAGTCACTTCTTCTGTAGTCTGCTTTGCATTTCTGTAACAGATAAACAAGGTCATCAGCTGTAAAGAGGAAAGGTTTTTTGGTTCACAATAGCTTTCAGTCCATGAGCACTTGGACCTGTTTTTTGTGCCTATGGTGAAACATCCTGATAGGAAGTGCAGTACAGCAGCTGACTCACTCTCTGGCCTAGAATGAAAAGAAAAAGAGGCGGAGATCAGCATACCACAACTCCCTATGCTTCTCATTGCCAATAGCTTAAATCTTCCCTTTGGGTTTGCTTCTTAAAGTTTCTACCATCTTCTGATAGCACCAACATGAGTACCGAGACAGAACACATTTTGCAGACATTCCAGATACAAAGTAGGGGTTTACCATTCTCTTTTTTCCTGAAATTATCCTGTCATTTAATGTCATAAAATGCTCTGAAAGCAGGGCTTCAACTCAACGCCTCAAATCTTGGTTTGTGATTATTTTTCTTTTCATGCAATTCAAAATATTTTATAATTTGCCTTTTGATTTTTTTGACTCAGATATTTTTCATAGTATTTTGTTAAAATTTCTAAGTATCCGATAATCTTTCAAATATTTTTCAGTTAATTTCAGTTGAAAAAAGTTTTACTTTGATATCATACTTTGTATGCATTCAACATTGTTTTCACATTTTCTTTAATATTTTTATGGCTGGAATATTTTGGCCATTTGCCTTATGGCTGTTTTGACAAATGTTCTATGTATTATTTAAAGAATATTTTTTCTAGATTAGACTGTCCTTTAAATAGCAATGCGGTAGCTAATAGTGCTTAGCTCCTCCTCATCTTTGTACTTGCCCTACCAGCTACTGAGAAAATTGTACTGAAATCTCCAACTGGGTTATTTACACATTAATTGACTTTGTTCTTCACAGGTCTCAAACACTACACTGACAAGGTACCTTTATTATTGAAGGTCTCACACTATCCTTAGCCTGCCTTCAAGGACACTTACACAGAAAACTTATTTCGTAATGAAGATTTTACAATGTTTGTCTACATGGCATATTTGAGCTGTGGGTCCAGTTTTAACTATTAGATCCACTATTAGCACCACTCACTGAAATGAATGCAAATATAATTATCATTTCTAAAGCAGTGCTTCCAGATGATAAAACCATGTTGTGAAGCAGTTCAGAGATCCACTGTTACAGACAATCATTTACTTTGTTTTTGCTTTTCTAAATTTTTATTTTAAAGAGAATAAAAAATAAGAAGAAACATCACTTGGAAGATAACAATGTGAACTATCGCAAGCATTGTTGCTTTCCTATCATCTTGTTTCAAAATCATTTTAAGAGTTTCCATAGCATTGACCAAGTGTCAGCGGCTCTGTAGATAAACGTGAGATCCCTACAGATGTTTATGTCTTCACCTTCATGAATCTTGATCAAAACTCTTTAGAAATGAATCATCTGTTATTTGTGACACTACAATTACATTTGCTAAAATACTATTGTATTATATGTGAGTAAGGTGATGTGAGTAAGGTGATGTTAAAATGTTTAAAACAAGCATTACTAATTAGCAGTGAGGAAGAGACACTGATTCAAAAATACAGCTACACTAATATATATCTTTTATTTTGGGCACTGGGAACTGAATTCAGGACTCTGCGCTTGCCAGGAAGGCACTTGTGCCATTGAACTATAGCCCCAGCCCCACTAACATATGCTTCATGTGAACTTTTTTCAAAATTTTCACCAACTTATCTCTTACAATCTTTTAATATGACCATTGGGAATTTATTATGAGTTTAAACTTATTACAGTTAAATCATTTGTTAAATCTATGTCTTCTTCAGACCCATAATCTTTCATAGAGATTACCTCTTAAGCAAATTATACTCAAGTTCCTGATGTTTTTAAACAACTCTGCCTTTGTAATCATACGTCTGATAATAAAATCTATCAATTTGACTTCACCCATTTTCCCAATATTGTAGCAAAATGAAGTATTTTTATAATTATTAGAATGTAAAATAAATCAGAAATGATCAGTGTCATATTAATTATTAATTTACTACAGAATTAATTGTTCCTCATGTACCAAAATTATGTGCACAGTATTGTTAACCAAAGTTATGTTGCACTGAGATATAGAATTTCAAGTACTATATGGGAAAATACAGTTCTTTGTCAGGCAGAATGAAATTGAAATGCATTTCAAATTGAAGGAGTCTTAAAAAGGCCCATTAACTTCTTAAGGGATTCATGTCCAATAATATTTTTCCTATGCTTACAAGTTGTATAGTTGGCTTGTCTTTGTCTTAGGTATAGGTTTTGTTGGAGTTGTTAAGAAGAATTGACATAAAGTATGCTTCACATTTGGAAAATTGTATTAGTAACAAGATCCATATATCTTTTATTAATCAACTATCTGCATCTCAAAACTATCCCAGGGCATGAAGGTTGCCATTTTTCTGCCTTTTGAAGTAGTATGTCTAATACCCATTTGCATTATAGTTCAAAGCTTTTACCCACTACTTCATTTGAGCAAATCTTCTTAACTTAGCTCTACTTGTAAAATCTATTCAGTTGAAACTGCATCATCAGACTAAGCAGCGTGAAATCTTGTCTTTTTCCACACATTTGAATAATTGCCTGGCTACCTTTTCTGCAAAGGACATCCTTTTTCTCTTGGAATTTCTTAATTAAAACAAATTCTATTATTCTGAATATTCATAGACCTATTCTTATTTCCTCTAAAGCTCTCTTTGATTTGGTAGCATATGTTTTACTCAGCATGTAAGTTGTTACACAGTGTGCTAGGTACTCATGAACAGTTGGGAAACTTAAAACAAAAAACACTATATTCCTTAAGGTAAAGCAATGTGGAAAATAAGAGTCCCAACATGTGAATTTGTGGCTGTCAAAGTATTCCCTATAGATAGTATATTAGTCACCTTTTTGTACTTGGGGAAAAAATAACACCTGAAACCTAAATGAGGACAGGTCTATTTATTTGTTTCCATGTGAAGGTTTCGTCTATGGTCTGTTGGCTCCAAGGCAGAAATAGCTTGGTGGACGGAAATGACAGAAGAAAGATGCTCAACTCATGGCATCTAGGAAGTAGGAGGCAAAGGACAGAGCCAGGAAGGAAAATTTGCCCTGGCAAGTGGCATTCCCAGTGACCCACCTCTTCCACCCAGGCCCTACCGCCTACCAGCATATTCCACTTTGAACTGGAAAGTGGATCCTCTACTGAGTACAGTGCCTTCATGACCCAAACATTTCCCAAAAGCCCGCCTCTGAGCACATGAGCCTTTGGGGGATAGTTTGGAACTGAACCACAACAGGCAGTATCTCCAGTTCTAGGTGTATGTTCTGCCTGTGATCCCACTACATTATCCATATACACATCCAACTATAGTAACCCACATGTTCATCTAGCTTTGTTTTAAAGATGTTGGTATATAATTCTGTGATTCACTAGGCAAGAGTCAGAAGGTATTCAATCACTGTAACCATGACTTAACTCTTCATCAAGATTTATAGCTGCATAGTGATCAATCTTCAATAGCAACATAGAACAGAAGACAGTGAGGTAAATACCCCAGGATGTAATCTCACTAGGGTATCCCAATAGGTAGTTAATGTAGCCCCGTGAAAAGAGAGCTAAAAATCACATCATATTAACAGGTTTTTTTGATTTAGAGATCATGAGGATTTCTGTTATTTCATTACATTCTGTGAGCTCACTACTGCGATATTGTTCCTTCAGTACTCTTGTCTATGTAATGCCATATTGGTTCGAATAATGATCAAGAACCAGCTGACACAATGTAAAAATCTTTGCAGGGATCTGAGTCCTGAGTAACATTTCCAGAAGAGGCCTGAGGCTTGCTAGTGCCTCCCTCTTTCTCCATTGCTGTTAATTTAAATTAGGATTAGCAAAATAAAGAGCTACTGTCCTGTCCATTTCAGTAACAGGCACTGGCCATTGTTGGGCTCAGCTTTAGTTTCATGTATTTTGAGAGCTTCTAATGAGTGCATAAAAATGTAGAATTTTATTTCTTTTTGATGAATAGGAAAGCAGAAATCTTTTGCATATGGAAAAGGTACCAAAAGTTAGAGCAAGGAGAGAACAAAGGAAGGGAGGGGAAGGAGAAATAAAAGTATTCTGATGTGTTCCATGTGTTTATCGATTTCCCATGATGAATATAACCTGATGTACTGCAAAGAAATTAGAAAAAAAGAATTGACTTCTTCAATATTAGAAAATATTTGTATTTAATTTTTATAATTTATCTTGCTCTGAAATGAACTTCAATTGTTTGCATAGGCATTCCAATTATCTCTGACATGACCACTCACTTTTTTGTTACTGTTCACCTATCTTTTTTCCCGTATTTCAAATGGGTTTCTTATAACACACAGTTGGATCTTTCCTCTGCTTTTCAATTGTAGCATTAAGGTCATTTATGTTTTGTATAATTATCAATACACTACAGGTATTTAATTCCATAATCTTGCTCTCTGGTTTTGTGTTTAATCGTATGTTCTTTTTTTTTTTTTTTTTTTGGCGGTACTGGGGATCGAACTCAGGCCCCTGCGCTTGCTAGGCAAGCGCTTATTCCACTGAGGTATATCCCCAGCCTATTGAGCTATATCCCCAGCCCCGTATGTTCTTTTTAACAGTTGGTTGAAATAATTACTTGCTCTTTTAAATTATCCTAAAATAATAATAGTAAAAATAGACTGGTTTCCTAAAGTTCAGTTTTTGGAAGCGAGTAAAGATCACAACAAAGAAAATTAAGGACCAATTTAGTGTATCAGCTTTTAGTTCTCATTAAGAAAGACCTCTTTTTTATTCACATGAGAGACACATCAAGTTTTTCCTAACATGCTGAAACTTTACTCAGTTCCCTTAACTTTAAAGAAGAATTCTAGCAAGCACAAGCATTCATCAGCTTAAAACTTTCAGGTAGTTTTAAATCCTGATGAGTTCCTGGTTTCTGTCACAGGGATGAATGTTGCTATTAATGTAGTTCAACTAATAGTTCTTAATTTGTTCACCTGTTGCAATAGATTGCTCATGCTCATGTAATGATATGGAGACAGGATTTTAGAGTTTTGTCAAAATTTGTTTTAAAATTTTATAGATATACTTCATTGGCTAATGTTCTATTCCATGGTCTATATTTTTGTTTTTTCCATCTTTTCTTTCCATCAGTTACCCAGGACAATCCCTAAATAACTATTAGGTTATTGTGTGGTTGGTGGTGAAGTTAGCCTAAAATCACTCAGGCCTGAGGATGTGGACTGTGAATCTGGCCAGCCTGGTGGTCTCCTATGGGACTAGAGCAGGAGAGTGGGAGCAGTCAGGTTACTGTTCTCTTCCCTGGCTCCGCAGGCCCAGCATCTGCACAGGGAAGCCACTGAGGTACTGCTTTGTGTTTTCACTGAGGTACACTGCTTTGGTGTGAAGACCAATCAGAGCGTCACCTACTTTGTCGTGGCAGGTATAAGTTGTAATATATTACAGTATCCTCTTAATTTCAGAAAAATGGAGAGGCTGCCAAACAGATGGATTGAATAAGCCCTTGATACTGATGCAATCCATGTAATACCATCCAATTAAAACTCAATTAATTGAGGCCAGTGTGTAAGTCTTTTCATTAGCAGATAGGTGATGACCAGAAGCTTGGTGCTGCTCCCATGGCTACACTTTCTGTTGTGCAGACATCTCACATATTATCAATAGCGCAGCGTGCTTCACATAGCAGAACAGCTCCAGGGTCACGGGGGCGGGGATAACAGGAGCCAATCTGGAAGACATCCATACTCAAACTCATGCTCCAGGACATGATAGATACAGTAGCTAGGTGACAATGCGACTGTCTAAACATCCGAGGGGCAGGAAAGGATGTAGAGGACAGGATGCTTTGTCCACAGTTGCTAAGATAATAGGGATAGAGACGCTGGTCCTCCACCAGCGACACATTCCAGGACATGGAAGCTAGGCTGAGGTGCCACAGCCATGCTTGTCATGGGCCAGACCTGGGCCAGCTCTGCATAGAAGGCACCAAGCATGGCTCTGAAGGTCATAACCTGTTTGTTATATGGTCTTCGTTGCTTTTGTTCCTTCTTCTTTCCTGGCTTATATGTGTTTTTAGTACACTTTGTGACTCCACCATATCACCATCCTTTTCTGACTAAATATTCTTATTAGTCGGGATTATCTAGAGACAAAGTAATAAGTAATATTAATAGATTTATTTTAAGGAATTGGATCATAGTCTACCAAGGCTGGCAAATCTGGAATCTGGACACTCAGGAGTTCATGTTGTGGTCTCAAGTTTGAAATATGTAGCCTAGGCAGGCAGGTTGAAAATCAAAGTGCGATTTCTGTTTTAGTCTGAAGGCAGAATTTCTTCTCAGGTAAATCTCAGGCTCAACAAGTCATCGAAGATAATCTAAAATAGTCAATTTATTATGTATGTTAGTTACTTCTATATATACCTGCATGATATTATCTAAGGGGGTGTTTGAATAAAGAACTGGGTTTCATATTCTTACAAATTTACATATAAATGTTAGCCATTACAAATTATTTGTGCTTGTTTTATTTTTGTTTTAGTGAGGCTTCAGGGCTTGCAGCATGCATTTTTTTTTTTTCCTTCAGTACTGGGGATCGAACTCAGGACCCTGCGCTTGCTAGGCAAACGCTTATTCCACTGAGCTATATCCCCAGCCCCTGCATGGTTAACTAACAAGAATTGGACTTGGAGAATCTATTTGACTATTTTCATATATTGTGGAACCTAACAATAGTTCTGCAGACTGAATTGTAGCCCTTCTCCACTGGATACCCTTAATCTCTAATCACTGATGTGCTGGTATTTGGACTCGGAACCTTTGGGTGGTGATTAGAAAATATCATGAGAGTAGGGGGCTCTTATAAGGTAATCAGTGCTCTTATATGAAACGGCATGGGGGAGGGGGTTGATTCCCTTTCTCTGCTATGTGAGAGGCGGACAATACTGTCACAGAGTTCATAGCAGTGAACCTGATGGATGACTACCTTAATTTTGGGGTCCTAGTCTCTAGATCTATGAGAAATAATGTTTGTTATTTAAGTCACTCAGGTTATGGTATTTTGTTATGCAAGTTTATGTTGACTGATAGTAGAAAACATCTGTTCTTCTCTCTTGCCGTTATGGTAATATCACTACAAATTTAATTTGAAAATGCGTTAAAGACACTTTTATGTTTGTATTTTTGTTATTTTGAGACAGGGTCTCACTATGTAGTTCAGGCTGGCCTTGAACTAATTGTGTAAATCAGCTTGGTTTTGAACTCACAGTAATCTTCCTGCCTCAGCCTCCTGAGTGCTGGGATTACAGAAGTGCACCATCACATCTGACAGCCAAAATGCATTTACTATTTTTTTGTTGGTTTTAAATTGTTAATCTTTACTCATTAATTTATTCTTTTGTTTTCCTTTTTGTGGTGCTGGGAAATGAATCCAGTACATTGTGCATGCTAGACAAATGTTCTACCCTGAACTACACCCCCAATCCTTTAATTGAGATTTTAAAATGTATTTATCTACATTTATTTTCCATTTCTGATTCTCTATTTCTTTGTATTTATCCATTTCCTTCTAAAGTCATTTTCCTTTTGTCTGAAGAACCTTTTTTATCATTTGATAACCTTTCAGATTCACTTTGCTCAACTTTTTTCTGTCTTGGTTTTTAAGGTGAAAGATTGGGACATTTTTTACTAAGTATTTAATCCCATTAATTTATCCTGGTGTACTGCTTTCCTTACATCCCATAGACTGCGTAGGGTAGCTTGTTACTAGTCAATGACACCATGATTTAAAGGAAAAGGGAGGTTTTATTTAGCTCATGGTTGCTGGGAATTCAGTGTGGGTTGGGTGCTGAGGAAAATACATGCTGCTAGAAGGGCCTGGTGAAACAAAGACCCTTAGTTCGTGGCGTAGGGAAGCAGAATAAGGGAACACTGCCAGGCCTATACATAAGGGACTATACATAGACCAACCCCATTGCCACACATCTACGACCCACCCAGACATACCCAGAAGTGTTCTCCTCCAATATCCTGTGCAAATCCCATGGTTACTCAAAGTTACACCCCACTCTAAGCATTCTGTGGAGTATTTTTATTTCCATCCTTCTAAAAATGCTTCCTACATTTTCCTAAGAGCCCACTTTAAGCCTAGGAATTACTTAATGCTTTGTCACTTAATAACCAAGTATAAATAGATTTTCCTGATATTTTTCCACTATTGATTTCTAGTTTCGAGATCCTGCAAATTGAAGGATAGAGTTTCTTTTTACTCACAGTTTCAGAATGTTTAGCATATCTGTTATAGATTGTCTTCAAGGCAGAAATAACATATCAGAAGGAAATTGAGGAAAGTTGATCATCTCATAATAGCAAAAAGGCAGGGAAAGGAAGCCCAGAGGCAAGAATACACCCTGCTCAGTCACCCACAGTGACCGGCCTCCAATAAGAAACCAGCTCCTATGAACACATTTAGCTACAAATACATGAACGGACTTGTCCACTCATAAGTATGGTGCCCTTCTCCTTGCAGAAGTCGCACCGATGAACACCTGAGTCTTGGTGAGGACATTGTAGGTATGGATCATGACACTCTATCCATCATAGTCACCATCTCATTTTGCAAGATGCATTTAGACCCTCTGCAAAAACACCAGTCTTAATCAGTTCTAGCACTGTTTAAAAGTCCAAGTCTAATATCTCCTCTGAGACTCAAGGACTCAAAGTCTCCTTTGAGACTCTTAGCTTTGAGCCCCAGTAAAATTAAAAAGAAAATTCAATACCTCTGACATACAAAGAGATAGAACAAACATTCTCTTTTTAAAAAAGAGGATTAACAAAGTAGAAAGGAATCCAACCAAAGCAAGACCAAGAGGGCAACGTTTAAATTCTATAGCTCTGTGTGCAGCACCTGGGGCAGGTTCTTGTGAAAAGTGAGTGCAACGGGCTCAGGCAGTCTTGTTCTTACGGCCTTTTGCCTGCAACCTATCTGACCTCTCCTTTGAGTTAGTTCTGCTTTCTGCCTGTGGTTTTACTTAGCTGAAGCAGCGTGTTTCTAGGCATCTGCAGCTTCTTAGGTTCTGCACTAAACCTGCAACTTTACAGCTTCACACATTGCCCCCTTATTGGCTTCAGAAAGGGTTTTCAAACCCATTACATCACAATATCTGACCCTCAGGGATTCTTCTGAGGTCTGAATAGAAAGCTCCATGATCCCACAACTCTGCATACCTGAAACACTAGTGCCATGTAATTGAGACCAACTCTGCTGCCAGCTGGTACAGTCAGCCGGGCCCCTTGGTCCATTGTTGGAGCAGGCTGTGAGTGCCTGGATGATGCAATCAGGTATATTCTTTCTTAGGAGGCTTGGACTTAATGGGATCTTTGGGGTCTCTCTCAAAGCAGTCTTGCAAAGGAGTTTAACCTTTTACCCCTTTAAGCCTGCATTATATGGGGTCTGGCTAATTTCTGAGATATTCCCAACCCATTCTTTTCACTGTCCCAATGCAAAGTACTGAATCTTACATCTTTCAGCTCTCCTTTTTGCTCTTGATTCTCACTGTAAGGCTATCTGGCTAAAAGCAATCAGGGATACCCATGCTGCAAACTGAACATGGGACTGCTTTGAAATTTTCTCTGCCAGGTTAACTAGTTTTTCACCTATAATTTTAATTTTTCATACAATCTTAGGTCATGGAAAATTTTAGAAAAATTATTTACCAAAATGAAACAAACAGGACATCCAGTCCAGTTTCCAAAAGAGTTTTCCTTCCTGTCTCATGATACTGGGCTTTTTTGTCCCCGTTTTTAACAGCAATCTCATCTTCTGAGCTCTGACAAATACACCCATCAAATTCTCCTTACACAATTTAAGGGCTTCTCCCGCTTGCATGTCCAAAATTTGACAGGCTCTTACACACCAGTTCTACAGGTTTTCCACCAACTTGTTCAGCTACAGCTATAGCAATGACTCCTCTTCTCTGGTGTCATTTGTTGGTATTAGTAACTCTCAGATTACTGGGACAAAATATAAGACACCAACAATTTAATACACAAAGGTTTACTTTTGTGTTCAGCTTCAGAGAGGCCAGTTTCTGTGTCACTTCCTCAAAGAGAGGGATGTTATGATAGAAGATCATGGTACGGGCCCGCTGCTTACCTCATGGCAATCACAAAGTAGAGAAGAGGAGAGCTGGAGATCAGAACACACTTTGCTGTGTCCTGCCCACACTGAGCTGTCTCTAAGCAGGACTTACTCTCAGCTATAAACTGTCTGTATCTGCCTTTAGTCCATGTCAGTGGACAATTCACTAATGAGCATGATGTCCCCATCATTCAATCACGTTCTAAACTCTGTACTCCTAACATCAGCCTTTTGATGGGCATTTTTGTTCTAAACTGCACCATTCTTTTTGTGATCAGATTATAGATATTACTAAGTATTTTTAAATGATTCATGGTATGATATATGGCAGAAAAATGTATCATATACACTTGAAAATAACATGTTTGTAATGTTTTATAAATTTTAATAACTCCAACTCATGGAGAGTTTATTTGACTTCCTCTATATCGTTACTAATTTCCAAAATTATTCTATTACTTACTAAAAAAGAATTTTGAAATTTGCAGGTGTATTTCTTGGTTTCATTATTTTTCCTTTTAGTCTTTTTTATGAATTTTTTATTCCCTAATTTAGTCTAGTGATTTTCCTTGTTTTGTTGTATTTTATTTTTGTAGTACTGGGGATTGGACTCAGGGACTTTTGCATGCTAGGTAAGCAGTCTACCACTGAGCTACATCCCCAGCCCCTAGTCTACTGTTTTTGCTGCTGTTTTTTATTTTTCAATATTTTTATGTCTTAGGGAAGTGACACTACAATCATTATGTGATTACTTCAATTATCTTTGAAGTTTCTTATTTTTATGAAGTCCAATTTATCTGATATAATAACTGTTTCATCTTTCCTCTATGATTTGCAGAGTAACATATTTTCCATATTTTCTATTTTAAACTATTTTATTATATAAATTACCTACACATGTCTTGTAGGCAGCAAGTATTTTTGTATTTTTTATGGCAATCTCTCTTCCTTCAGTATTTTGTTTTTACTACTTACATGGGATATATAAGGTGGAAATTATGTATATCATTCTATTATAATTTTCAGAGTTTTATGTTTTATGAGAGAAATAGATATAACACAAGATATACACATGTATAAGAAATTATGAGGTTGGCTTACAATAGTCACCCACAGAGTCAGATGAGGAAGCATGCAGGTGTCTGCACATTGGAGATGGAAGGTTTCAGTCAAAGGCCTGGAGTTCACTGCAGTGTACCATGCAAATCTTTACAGGAGGTCTTTAGATCTGTGATGGAAGACTGAATAATCTGCACCGGAAGACCAAAGAATCTGTTCTGAAAACCAAAGTCCGCACTGGAAGCCAGGAGATGAGGTCAAGGTGAAGGTGAAGATAAGCTTCTTCAAAGAAACAGAAGCTGTTTGTCTGTCCTCAATTTACCATCATACCACCCAGGCCATGAGACACCTTCGGTTGGGTCTTCTATATCCTAGGGTATGGAATTGCTGAACTGATTTAGTTAAGCCTCTCTTAACTAAAATTCTCAAGTTGAAGCTATCAATCAACCATCGCAGATTGGATAACAATCCACTTCATTCTTTCTGGGTTAACTTATCCACCAAATTTTGTGACTTATCTTCAGTTGCAGTCACATTTCCTGGCACTGTACATTAGTGTGCAAATACATAAATTTTGAGAAAATACAATTTCCAATGCTACATTATCTTTCAACATCTACAGCTCTGTCTTTGTATAAAGTTTCCAAATATGTAGTTGTACTAAAGGGAAAAAGAGAGAAGTACCTTTATTTCATTGTCCTGGAAATGTAAATACTTTTTTGTTTTCAATGTCATTATTTTAAAGGTATCCTTTAATTTTCACCTCCATTACATCTTGGGAAATGCCAGTCATCTTTTCTAGATTTATGCCTCTCTGTGTAACATGTTTTCCCCAATTATGGGATCTCCTTATATTTGGTCTTTACCTTTTCAGCTGCACATGTCTTCTCTTTACTTCTGGTTTGTACCATTTGTAATATTTTTACCTCGATGTAGTATTACTTCTATCATCTTGCAGTTTTTCCTCTTCACAAAAACTTGGAACTATTTCAGCCATTACAACTTCTAATACTTTTAGACCGCATTTTTCTTTCTGTGGCTCTGAAATTCCAAATACACATACAGACCACTTCATTTTGTGCCACAGATCACTGAAGATATTTTGTGTTCTTTGCTTTAGTCTCTTATTTTTAGGTAAGGCAATTTCTCTTCAACACTTTCCACACATGTTGTTTCTTTCTTTGATTATCTCCAAATATCTGTAGATTGATTTTCTTTTTTATTTAAAAAAAAATAAAAGCACAAAAACATATTAACAAACAGACACAAATTAGCATAAAAAATAGTACAATCACAACTGATCTACAGACAAGGTGATATGATCTCAACAGCAGTCATTGCTTTATCCATTGACATCCTCGAAGTGTAAATATATGAACCCATATACAGACATGCAAAATTGTTCAGACAATTAATCCTCTCAATAACAGAAAAACACAAAAAACAAAAAAACCAAAGACAGAAAACAAAACAGGCAAAAAAAAAAAAAAAAAAACCCACCAATAGTTGCTGCTTTGCATATTGACATCTTCGAAGTGTGTGTTCAGGATAACATATATAGACATACAAGATTGAACAAATAACCCGTCATCAATTATTCCTTAGCATTAAGTGATACAACACAATAGTAGAACCATGTTAGCCCTCCCGCACATATGTATATTCATATATAAATACATATATTTTTGTCTCTTTCTTTTCTCCTTTCCCTCGTCCCATCTGTTCTTTGTTTTTGAACAGATTTCCTTCATGTCTCTTAGTTTATATTCCCACCCTCAGCTTCTTATACCAGTGATACAATACGTTGCCTGCGCATGTACCGCTGATTTATTTCACTTGTGAGTATGGACTCCAGTTTTGACCACTTGCCTACAAAGTCCCCAAAACTGTCTTTCTTTATAGCTGAATAATATTCCATTATATAAAATTGCCACAATTTTTTAATCCAGTCTTCTGTGGATGGACACTTGGGTTGCTTCCACATTTTACTTATTACAAATTGTGCTGCTATAAACATGGGTGCACATATATCAGGGTGATATGATGTTTTCAGATCTTCTGAAAAAATACCCAGAAGAGGAATAGCTGGTTTGAATGGAACCTCTAGACCTAGTTTGCTGAGAAATCTCCAAAAGGCTCTCCACAGTGGTTGCACCGGTCTGCATTCCCACCAGCAGTGTAATAGAGTCCCTATTTCTCCACAGCCTCGCTAGCACCTGTTATTGGATGACTTTTTCATACTGGCCAGTCTTACTGGGGTGAGATGAAATCTCGATGTTGTTTTTATTTGCATTTCTCGGATGACTAAGGATGTGGAACATTTTCTCATGTATTTATTTGCCATTTGTATTTCTTTGTCTGAGAAGTGTGTATTCATCTCAGATGCCCATTTCTGGATTGGGTCTTTGAATTTGGACAGGTACATGTTTTTTAATTCTTTGTATGTTCTAGATAGAAGACCTTTGTCTGAGGGACAGCCAGCTAGGATTTTTTTCCAATTTGTGGGTTTTCTTTTTACTTTGCTGGTGATTTCTTTAGATGTACAAAACTTTTCAGAAGGATGAGGTCCCAATTATTGATTCTTTGAAGTGTTTCCCTTGCCGTTTCATTTTTATTCATGAATTCTCTGCCTACTCCTATGTCTTCAAGATTTTTACCTACTTTCTCTTCCAATAGATTTAGAGTTTCTGTTTTAATGTTGAGATCTGTGATCCATTTTGACCTGAGTATGGTGCATGGTGATAGACTGGGGTCTATTTTCAGTTTTCAGCAAGAGGCAAGCCAGTTTTTCCAGCACCGTTTATTAAACAGGCCTTCTTTTTTCCACTGTGTTTGGTTGACCTCTTTGTCAAATATTAGGTAGCTGAGTGGGTTTTTTGTTGTGGTTGCATCTTCCAGTCTGTTCCATTGATCCTCAGGTCTGTTTTTTAGCGAGTACCAGGTTGATTTTATTACAGTAGCTTTGTAGTATAATTTCAGGTCAGGGATTGTTATTCCACCTGACTTGTCCTTATTGCCCAGGATTGCTTTTGCTATTCTGGGCCTCTTCTGGTTCCAGATGAATTTGAGACATATTTTCTCTAGTTCTGTGAGGTAGGTTAACGGTAGTTTGATGGGAATTGCATTGAATCTGTACAACAGTTTTGGTAGTATGGCCATTTTTACAATGTTAGTTCTTCCTAACCATGAGCAGGGTATGTTTTTCCATTTATTGAAATCCTCTTCAATCTCCTTTTTCAGAGTATTGTAGTTTTCACGGAATAAATCTTTCACATTCTTTGTTAGATTGATTCCTAAGTATTTCAATTTCTTGGTTGCTATTTTAAAAGGTATGGTTTCCTCAATTTCTCTCTCAGTCTGCTTGTTGCTCGTGTACAAGAATGCTATTGATTTTTCGGTGTTGACTTTGTATCCGGCTATGCTGCCGAATTTGTCAATTAATTCCAGGAGTTTTCTTGTGGAGTTTTTGGGGTCCTCCATGTATAGTATCATGTCGTCTGCAAATAGTGATAGTTTGACTTCTTCCTTTCCTATCCTTATTTCTTTTATTTCTCTCTCTTGTCTGATTGCTCTGGCTAGTGCTTCCAGAACTATGTTGAATAGGAGTGGTGACAATGGACATCCTTGTCTTGTTCCTGACTTTAAAGTGAAAGTTTTCAGCTTATGTCCATTTAGTATGATGTTGGCTGTTGGTTTGTTGTAGATGGCTTTGATCAGATTGAGGTAGAGGCCATCTATTCC
>PVLD010014763.1:0-51111 GCA_004027595.1 Dinomys branickii | reverse complement strand
GAGAGGATTAACTGTCTGACTAAATTTGCATGTCTGTATATGGGTCCATACATCTACAATTCGAAGATATCAATGGATAAAGCAACAACTACTGTTGAGACCATATCACCTTGTCTATAGATTAGTTGTGATTGTACTATTTTCTATGATAATGGGTGTCTGTTTGTCAGTATGTTTTTGTACTTTTATGTTTCTAAAAATAAATAAATAAATAAATAAATAAAGCGTGCCTCCAAATTGTAATGTGCTCAGACATGCGGTGTTTGGATGGTGATGTGATCCTGGGGGCACTAAAGCTGATTTGCTGTTATGAGGTTGGGCATGGTTCAAGTGGGTCACTAGGGGCATGACCTGGAAGGATATATGGTATGTCTCCTTTCCTGGATCATCTCTTCTTTCTCTGCTTCATGGACACCATGAGGTAAGCAGCTTTCCTCCATGGCAAACCCCTCACCATGACAATCTGCACTGGTGCCTGCCAATTACAGACTAAAATTTCTGAAGCTCTGAGCCAAAATAAACCTCTCATCTTTTAAATTGTGGATGTTGGGTATTTTGTCCCAATAACAAGAAAATTAATAAGACACATTTTCCCCATGAGTTCTAATACCTTGTGTTGTTTGATTTGAAGAATGTTTACATTTATTCTCTGATTTCTTCTGTGACCAATTGATTATTCAAAATATATTACTTAAACTCCATGTGTTTGTGTAATTTCTCTGATTTCTTTTGCTGTTGGTCTCTAGTTTCATCCCATTAAAACCTGATGGATGAGATTATTTTAATACTTTTGTATTGGTTTAAATGTGCTTTATGCCCTAAAATATGGTCTGTTTTGAAGAAAGTTCCATGGGCTGCTAAAAATGTATATATTCTATTTTTGCTGGACAAAACACTGTAGATAACTGTTAAATCTGCTTCTTCAATTATTTAGTTCAACTCATATTTCTTTTCTGATTTTTTTCCTCTGCTTGGTTTTATTTCTATGAGTAGAGTATTGAAGTTCACCACTATGATTGTATTGGTATCTGTCTGTCCTTTTAAGTGAAGTAGGTTTTGTTTGATGTAGTTGGATGTGGCAATATTCAGTGTATAACTGTTAGGGGAAAAGGAAGGGTGAATAACTATAGCACAAAGGAGTTTTAAGGCAGTGAAGCTACTATGCAGGACATTATAATGATATGAATTCATGTCATTATACATTTGTCCAAACACACAGAATGTACAACAAGAATGAGCAATAAGTTAAACTATGGATAATGGGTGGTAATTATGGTTCCAGGTAAGTCTATCAGTTGCAGCAAAGGTACAACCCTGGTGGAGGATGCTGATAGTGAAGAAGGCTGTAAATGCTGTTTCTCCAAAACTGACCATATTTTAGGGCATAAAGCACATTTAAGCCAACACAATGTAGAACAGTTCAGTACCAGCCACTCAGTTTTGCTCTGAATGTAAAACTCCTACCCAAAATATCTATTATTAAAAGCTACTGGATATGATTAAAATATACTTAGAGTTTACCATAGTGAATGAATCTTGTCAGATGACCCAGTAACCATTCTGGATGGCTCTTTTCCAGTCATGCTGACAGATGAATGGTTATTTATGTTTCATTTTGAAATTTTGTGAAGAGACTTTGACAGAGATAAGTATCTAAATCTCTACCAGGTCAGAAAAGAAATATGCTCGTCACATATCCTACTCTTAATTAAATATCTAGTTTATTATTTAAGACTCTATTCTTTGTGTTACATCTGAATCTGAAAAACTAGAATGAACTGCCAATAATATCACATAACCTCTAGGAAGACCGGGGCGCAGCCTCTACTGCCCTTCTCCCTGGGATCAGCAACCTCCCTTAACAAAACATGATGCTATAGACCTGCGACTTATGACCAAGATAAATATTCCAACAGAGCTAAAACATGCATAATTACCCAACCACTTGTAGTGTTTCTTAATCCTCCTCAGGGGCCTATTGACCACAACTGACCATGGTGAAAGGTACAGTCTGTGACTCAGTAGAGAATTAATCTGAGAACACAACAGGGGACTCAATCCTTGGTGTGATTTCTTTAAATTCATGAACCAGATAGCTGTCTACCATCCAGTTACAAAAAGGGTTAAGGATAGTCAGCTGGGGGCTGGGGATATAGCTCAGTGGAATAAGCGCTTGCCTGGCAAGTGCAAGGTCCTGAGTTCGATCCCCGGTACCACAAAAAAAAAAAAAAAAGGATAATCGACTGCCAAGTAAGATCTGGTGGGCTATGAACAGAACAAAAAAACATAAATTAACACCGCTGACTTCTATTTTTGGGAAAATCTAGAGGATATTTATTTGTAAATCCTATGTGAATTACAAAGGTCACTAAATATATTGTTAGTAAACTAAATTTAGTATGTTACCAGAGTTTAACAAGGATTTACTCTATATTTTTCGAAAATGGCTTAATGCCAACCAGTGTTTGCCAATGCTTAGGAACTCCCAGTGAGCATGGCCCATATGTAAATAGAATTTCTCCAAATTTTTAGAAGGGATCCTTAGGAAAGTGCCTCACCACTGTTAATTTGAGTTTTCAGGCTTTTAATTACCATCAATTTTCCTAAATTATATTTTTCTTAGTTTAGCATCTTCATTATGGATTTAGTTGTTTAGTTAGTAACAGTAAGTAGTATCTGAGAGGTTAGTCTACCATTGGCCCCATGCTGAAATTTACCTATTTCTTTGCGGCTCTTAACACTTCTTAAAGACAGATATTATCTTTACTTTATAGATGAGGAGACTTAAGCAAAGAAAAACTAGGTAATTTGCTAAAGATTATACAGCTGGATCCTGCCAAGGCTGGATTCCAACTCCCAGATTTTTTTTCTAATGAGACAGGGTCTTGCTAAATTGCCAGGTTGGGACAAGTCCTCCCTCCTCAGCCTCCCAAGTGCTCGAAGTGCTAGTGTACACCACAATGCCCAGCTCTCCAACTCTCAGATCTTTACTGTAGATTGGAAGCCAGCAGACGTTTTCATAAGGTCTTCTATATTTGGGGCTTCACAGACAGAATGTTCTCTATTCAGTTCTGCAGTTACAGCCTCAAAGTAGACATCACACAAACGAATGGCCAGGGCTATGTTTCTGTGTATCTCCATTAATAAACACAAGAAGTAAGCAGGATTCGCATGTGGTCTGCTGCTGGCTGAGGAGAGTGCAACAGTCCTCCCTCTTCATCACCATGCCATTAAAATTTTACTTCTTTCAGTGAAATACACATGCAGACTAAAAAACTAAAATGCCCTAGTAGCTATACTGAGACATAAAGCCATTTCAATTCAAATATTAATCATCTATGCCCTTACTGATAAAGATGATACAAAATACATGCCTGCATACTAGTACATTCATTGATGCTGTGAGGAAATTTGGCTTGAAAACTTAGTATGATATGATCATCTGATTATTTAAATTTATATCATACTATTCTAGGAAGTAAAGTCTTTACATGGGCTTATTTCTTGCAAGTAAGTATATGATCTATGTTTTTGTGTCAATGCTTTCTTTAAGGTAGTTGGAACACATGAGATTGGGAACCCAAGGGATCTTTAAAGCCACAAAGATGGCTACTGTCCACGGGTTCTCGCAAGCTACACACAGCAGGAACAAGCTATGGAAGCCTCTGGGGAGCTATCATTTCTGGGAGGAGAGCTCCAATAGTAGCAGAAACAGACTAACACAGCAGTTCCTGTTAAGGACTGAATGGGATCTCCCCCAAATCTATAAGTTGAAGCCCCAACTAGCAGGCGACCTTATTCAGAGATAAGTTCTTTAAACAGATAACTAGAGAGAAAATTAACATCTATTATTGAAGCCACCTAGACAGTGGTGGCATGGCAACCCTTACTGACTAGACCCTCTCCTTCTTTTGCTATACTGAAGATCAAACACAGGGGTATTTTACCACTAAAAAATACCCCCAGCCCCTTAAAAATTGTTTTTGAGCCAAGATTTTCCTAAACTAGCCAGGTTAACCATAAGTTATGATTCAGCTGCCTCCACCTCCTGAGTAGCTGGTATCACAGGCATACTACTCTACACGGGACTCTAACTTTTGAATATAGATCCAAAATTTTGAATATAAAATATTAATAGGAACTCTCACAAGCTATTAGTTGTATATTACTTTCCAATTCACAGACAATATATAGACAACTACCTCAATAATATTTATATTCATAAATATACAGCTAGATACAATGAATTCAATAATATTTGTATGATACTAATCATAACATAAAAATATTGGGGGAAAGTTGTATATCTATTTGGGGAATATTATTTTACATTCTGTAGATACTGCTAACCTGTTTTCACATTAGCCCTCTTAAACAGAGGGTTTGTAACTCCAACAACCCCCAGCGTACTCAGTCTTTGGAACACAGTCTATTTTTAGCCCCATCAAGTCTGGCTAAGTTTACAATATCTCACTTTGGTCCATCTTCCATGCTGTCTCCCTTGACTGTAAGCATGGTGTCCATGGAATGAAATGTGTTGTTCACAGTTTGAAAAAATACCTAATGCAGGCGCCCCATAACCAGCACAGATTTTAGAGCCATAGCAACAATGGCATTACAAGCTAATCTATTACTATATAATTTATCACATAGCAGTTTTATTTGTTTGAAAACAAAATGTCACTGAGGAAGAACCAATAGCTTCATCTTAAATCTTTTATATTTTGTTGCATTTATGATTATAAAACTTAATTGTGTTTAATACAAGAGGGTTCCAAACTAGGGGCTTCCCAACCTGGCTCAACATCAGCATCACCTAAGGAGTTTTTAGTAACTCCTACCCTAAGCTTTTCTAGGAGGTGCAGATCTGAATTTTTACTACAAATCCCCTTTGATCCTCATGCAATGTGTCAACCAGGTCAGGTGAATCTCACAAGTGGCCTCAATTAATAGCCACCTCAAGCCCTCTCTCTTTGCCCTGTTAAGTTTGCAGTTGACCAGCAGAATCATGGCAAAGTTGATACCAAAAGAAACTGGGAACAATATTTGCCTGCATGAGTCCATTTGCTTCCTTCAACACCTGCCACTGCAATGTGCCCATCAGAGGACACCCTGCTGGAAGGATGTAAAAGAAACATGGAATAGAGCTGAGTCATCATGGCTAAGACCAGGCTGGACCAGGGAGCTCCAGCCTATTCACCAGCTGACTGCACATGCATAAGAAAGCCCAATTAAGGTCAGGCAAGACCAGTGCAGGTCAGCAGAATCACTCAGTAATCTGCAGACTTGGGAGAACCCATAAAGTGCTATGACTTTAAGCCTTTAAGAGCTAGGGTTAATTGTTCAATAACACACCTGGCTGGTAGTGCAGCCACAGTGCAAGGAACCCAGGACGGAGCATCTAAACTAAGGGCTAGGCATTGATGGAGCCAAGAAGCCTTGTTAAAGAACTGATTTGTATTCTGTAGTATGATACTGAAAAGAAAAGAGGGGGGATGTTGAAGTGCAAGAATAAATTCAGCAATATCTTTACTCCAGCATTAACACCTTTCATTTAGATCATGATAAAACTTCCAACGGAAGTACTTCTAAGCAGTTTCCAAAATTACTTGACTTCGGAACCTTCCTTATTTTCTGCCCAGGGCTAAGAATTGCACAAAATGAATATTTTACAGAACACTTCAGGACATTAAGAATTTATCTTTGATTGTTCCAGTGAGAAGGACTGTACTTGAAGCATGACAGCTGTAGGAAGAAGGGTTGGGATTAAACAAAGGATTTAGGGCTGGAGGTACAGCTCAGTGGGCTAAGTGCTTGCCGCTGAGCACTAGGGCCCTGAGTTCGATCCCCGGTCCCGGAAAAAAAAAAAAATAAACAAAGGATTTAAGCAAGGATTTATCAATAATAAAATTTACCCAGAAGTGGACTTGCCAGCCTTGTGAGGCAATGACCCTAACCTAAGACCAAAAGCACTCAAAGGGAGATGAATATGAATGTACAGGACTTTTGTGGTACTTAGTGACCTGTACTGGCAGAACTCGGAGTACTCTTTTTAGTCATAAATTGTGTGTTATTATATGTTGACTTGACTAGGCTACAGTACCCCATGCTTAATCAAACATTAACTGGTGATATTTCTATGATGGTATTTTATAGATGCGGTTAACCTTCATAACCAATAGATTTTAAGTAAACCAGGCTACTCTCCATGTGTGGATAAGTCTTAGACAGTCCACTGAGGGTCTTACAAGCAAATACTGATTATTTCCTCAAAAGGAAGAATTCCGCTTTGATACTACAACAAATGAACACTGATTCAGTTTCCAACCTGTGATCTATCCAGTAGATTTTGGGTTTACCCAGCCCTCATAATCACATGAGAAAATTCCTTAAAATAACACTTTCTCAAATATATATATATATATATATATATATATATATTTCCATTGATTTTGTTTATCTGAGAATCATGACTAATACAGATAAATATCAAACATCACTTATATATTGTCATAATCCTAAATTTAAAAATATCTAGAAGGTCTACTGGCTCTTCCTAATCCTGGCCTTGGGTAAGGTGAAGTATTAGGGTTCTTGGATTTCTTGTTTGGTTTCTCTGAAGACTCGTCTAAGCAACCACCTGAGAAGATGTTATAATTGCATTATAGTGAATTCCAAGAGGTGCCATTCTAATAATATTCCCTTTTCAAGAGGGACAGATGTTATAAGTCACCTTGGGTGGCATCATAATGTTACAGCTGTGTAATGTTTGTAAGGAACTCACAGTGCCTTATGAACCACAGTGACCTAACTTGGCAGGGCCCCAGCACCTATTTATGGCCTGAAATATGGGAGAAAAGGTCACAGGAGGTGGTTCTCTCTTCTGGAATTGAGTCAGACAAATGATAACACTGTAGGTCAGAGTCTGATTTACTGCAATATGTTCTCTGAATGACTTCCTGGGAGCCAACAGGAGCTACTACAAATCCTGTATTGATATCCACAATCTAGCCATTAAGAGAGAAAGGAAACAATGGGGAAAACGCCAGCAAACAAGAGAACTTTACCAGAAATAATCTGGGAAAATATCAACTTCAGTCCCATAACTACAGGAACAAAAATAGATGAACTGTGTTCCAGTCATTCATGTGTTTCCTGTACTTAGTTTAATACTTTGCATATGGTAAGTATTTAAGATAGTCCATGAGTGAATGAGCTGCTAGAAACATAAAATATTTCACATATGTATAGCTAGAGCAACCAGCCAAGATATCTTTTTATCTTTCCATCATGCAGAGTAAACACAGCATAATCCAGCACCTGAAAATATTTATTCCTAAATTAGCCCTGATACATGTGGGCAGCTGGAGTGCTTAAAACTTAAGGTCACAGTCCTTCTCTTTGTGTGAGTGCTGCTGTTAGTTTTGCTAGGGCTACTGTAACAAAGGACTACTGACTGTGTTTTATAGCTTAAACAACAGAAATTTGTTTTCTTACACCCCTGGAAGCCAGGAGACTGAGATCAGTGTGTTGGCGGGGCTGACTTCTTCTGAAGCCTCCTTTGGCTTGTGGAAAGCTGTCTTCTCTCTTTGTCTTCCCATGGATTTCCCTCTATTTCTTTCAGTGCCCCGATTTTCTCTTCTTGGGGGTGCCAGTCATATTGGATTAGGTACTATTTGACCTCATGCAGTTTAATTATCTCATTAAAGGTCCTATCTCCAAAACAGTCATACCCTAAGGTACCAGGGCTTGGGACTTCAATCTAAAAATTTGAGGTGGTTCCAAATATAGACATTTGTAAGATATATGAAAATATTTTCAAGGTCAAAGAGAGGATATTACCTACCACTGAGCTACATCCCAGCCTACATACTTACTTAATCTCAGCATCCTCTCTCTGGTTGTAAACTCAGGCCCCTTCTTCACTGGACTGTAAGACATGTTCCTGTACCTTCCCTCTAATTGATAATTAAATGACTTCCAAACTAATAAATAATTTCACTTTCATGTCTCTCAACATTGTATTTCCTTTTTTAGAATACTTGAAAGCTGAAAGAAACAAGAACATAAGAATCTAAAAGAAAAAAATCTGATCCTGAGCTCCTTGATAATGGGCTGAGTCCTGTATCTATGTATTGCCAGTGAATACTACATGCCCCGGCACTTAACTGGTGTTTTAAGAAAGGTATGGTTAAAATGAGGTTGGCAGGAAAAAGACATCATGCTAGGTTCATATTTCCATGTTTCAGAATTATATTTGACCCCCCAAACAATATTAGCATATGCTGATATTGGGTCCATTGTACCCTATTTTCTGTGTAAAAACATACACACACACACACACACACACACACAAACACTTGTTTTCTGGTTTTTCAGCATATTTGAGTTTGGAGGCATTTAAGTTAACACAGTAGACAGAAGACTAGAGAATGTTATCTATACAGAAGAAAAAACAACAGCACCAAGCTGCAAGGTAATTGGTACTAATTCAGAGATGAACTTCAGAGGACAAGGGTATAGCTCAGTGATAGAGCATATGCCTGGCATCAACTCCAGTCCTAAAATAACAAAAGAGAAAAGAAAAAGATGAGAGAAAAGTGTATTGGAACATACGCTGACAGACACTCCAGGCTGCCTTGACTCCCCACCGCCAGGATAGAGCCCTGAAAAGAGATGCACCTGTCACTGTCAACCTGACCTCTAAACTTGCCTTTGCCCTGCACAAAGAGGCAGCAACAAGAGAAAAGTATGAGTATGTGGTTAGTTTGCAGTGCCCTTTTCTCTATCATCAGCCAAACATTCATAAGATGTAATAGCCACTCATAGGGAGATGCTTGCTGAAATCTTGAAAATGTAACATCAAACATTCTGTATTTGACTTTGTGTCATGCTATCTGATTCTGATCTTTAAATGAATAATTTTTGAACTGGTAGACATCTTGTCTTCTCGCTCAGAACTCAGACTATCTAAACCATGGATTCCACATCTGTGGATTAAATCAACTATGGATCAAAAATATTTGGGAAAAATACTGCATCTGTACTAAACCCAAAGACTTTTTCTTATTATTCCCTAAATACTTTTTAGATAGAATTTACATTGTATTAGATTTGATTTAAAATATATAGGATAATATATGTGGGTTACATTCATATAACACAACACTTATTTTAAGGGACTGGAATGTCCCCAGATTTTATTACACACAGGAGATCCTGGAATTAATTCCCTGAAGATATGGCGGGATGAATGTTTGCCTTATACTTCCTGTAATGACCTGCTTATCTGGTAGAGGATGAGGAAATAAGTAATAGCTACTATAATGTAGTGACTACTCAGCAAATTTCTATGTGTTCATTCAAAACATAATATAAAAAAAGAAAACTACGTTTCATATCCTCATACTGTCACTGAAGAGTTTTAGTTGGTAGCTATGTAGATGGCCTCCAACTTATCGCTAGAAAATTTCATTATTAGCTGTAAAATCAGCTATAATCTAGTAATTCTGCCCTGCCACAGACATCAATGACCAAATCCCTAAATACCATTGGTCACTAACACTGAGATAGAGGTCTACATCACTAGAGGGGTTAAAGTATGATAGATACTAAACTCAAGGACATAAGGATCAAAACTCAGCTCCCTAGAAACTATCTTTAAGCAAGTGTCTGAGTCTGCTTCTTCAGTTTATCACATCAGAATAGCAGCATCTGATGCCTAAAAGAAATGCTGTAAAGATTAAATAAGCTAAAGAATCATTGCTGCAGTTGGTCAGCATATTTTCACTACGTGGCTATAAGGTGCCAGGAACTGTTCTAGGATCTGGAATATCCCTGTGGCTTATAGGTGGGTGGTTGTTTTAGTTACTTTTCTCTCATTGCTGAGACAAGAAACTTGACACCCAAAGTTAAAGGGGGAAAAGTTTATTGAGCTCACAGTTTGTAGAGGTTTCAGTACATAATTAACTGGCTCCAAGGCAGAGTGGCACATGGCACAGGAGCAACAGTTCATGGTGGCAGAAGACAGCAAAAGCAGCAAGAGCAAAAAGGCAGGAGCACAAGAGAAAACTCTTTCCGTTCCTTACATTGTATGTAGGCCACCCACCACAGGGAGGGGTGCAGCACTCACATCCATAGCTCAGTACTAGATAATAAATCAATCACAAACTCTAAACTCAGCCGCCTCTGCAAAACATCCGCCATGATTGCATGAGACTTTGCGGGGACAGCCAGACACAAACCCTAAGAGTGGTGGAAGGAGAACAAGGATGATAAATTAGTAAGTATGTAGCTGTGCAGAGATGGGGAGATAATGAACAGAGCATGGAAAAGGAGAGTGTTGTTTGAACAACTGTAGATATTTAGGCTTTATTCTTTCACAGGAAGCAGTTGGATGACTTGAACAGAGGAGTGATGTAAAAAAAATCCCTGTGTTTTAAGGGATTTCTATAGTTGCTGTGTTGAAAAAGGCCAACAGGTAATATTGCAGGTAGGGAGACTGGTTAAGAGACTATGACCATGTTAACAGTAAGATAGGAGGCCTGGGCTAGAGTGACAGGCCAGAGAAGTAGGTGGAATTGGGACATATTCTTAGGTAACGCTGATAGAATTTGCTAAAATTTAGACGTAGATACGAGATAAACCACACTGTTAGGTAAAGCACAATGTTACTCAGTACCAGACATACTGAGGGTACTTGAGACAGACACAGATCTAAAGGAGTCAGATTACACCCAGGCAGCAACTCTAAAATCAGAACATAATGGCTCATAACCAAGATTTTCAGTGTCACCTTAACAAGACAGCCCCGTACCACTGCCAGCGTGAGGGCAGCAGTTTGTTCAACAGTTTTAATATAGTTAAAGAAGGGATGTGTCAGATAAATGGGGGTTTCCCAGACGTGAAAATATATATAAAAAGAGAATTATAGAAGCAGAAGCTGGCTGTTCCTTCCTAAATATCATTGGGAGCACAGAGAGTCTTTGCCAAGTGATTACAGTTATTATGGTCCCATTGGCAGGGTCATCTCTATTGTAGGGATTGATAAAGGGAATCATAGCCAACTGATGTGAGCATTCTGTATCTTTGGCAAGATAGCCTTTATTGTGAAGATGGAGAATGATTGCTTGGCGTGTATGGCAGATCACAATAAGGAGAAATGTGGCTATTACAATCACAAGGAAATGGCTATTAGCAGGAGAGTAGAAATTGAGAATAAAAGGTCAGACAAATTGGGAAATTGTTGGTTTTTGGCCCAGATAAAAGAATTTTCGGCAAACATGGTTCTTTCTTCTGTGGAAGCCTAGTCTATACAGCACCTTTAAATTAAAAAGCAATAAGACTCATCACGCTTTGAAGGGTTTGGATAAGAAAATAATTTTTTTTTCAAACTTGGTGCTAGGTAGCAAAGAATCTAATGGAACACTGAGGTAGCAACATTAAATTTTGTTAGAACTTGGGATAATTTAGTTGAAAAGAAAATTCTTCTTTGAAAATTGTACCTTGTTGACTGACCCTAGAAAGTACTTAATAAGTGTCAGTTCACACAAGAGATTTATCAAGTTTCAGAAAATGAGCTATTTCACATAAACAGATATTTCAAATGATTGATTGCAACCTGCAGACAGACCAATGCTTTATTTAATACATTGACAAAAATAATTCAAAATTAGTTTACAGTGGCTGTGCGCATGGCCGCTCAGACTGTGAGTGGAAACCGAAGGTGCACAGGTGAGAAACACACGGAGCATGAAGAGGCAGGGGACCTCCTTGGAGTGAAAATCGGTGCGGACACAGGCGGGGACGGCTGGAGCAGCAAATGGATTCCTCATGGAAGTCTGTGTGGATTCAGTGGAGTCGGCTGTGAATGCAGAAAGAGGAGAGTGAAAGCCTTCAGTTTTTGACCACTTATTATGATGTTGGCTGCTGCTATTGAGCGGAACTCTCAGCAGAAAGCTTAAGGGACATTCTCCCAAAGAGGAGTCACTGGAGCAGCCTTTGTAACAGAGCTTTGCCTGGTGAACTGCCTGGGTAATTTATAGCTCAATATTTTGAATCTGACACCCAAAAATGGGAAGACAGAAGAACAAAGCGCAGCCTCAGAACTCAACCCCACCCAGAACAAGTCCTGGATGTGAGGATACAGGGGAACTAGGAAGCCACATACCTGCAAGTTCTGAAACGATTGCATCCGAAATAAAGAAACAACTCCATCAGGCCATAGAAGAGCTTAAAGCAGAAATAAGCCACATACCTGCAATAATCTCTCAGACAAAAAATGAACTGAAAACTAAAATGGAAGAAATGTTCCGTACACATAGAGAAGAAATAGATAAAAGAATAGAAGAAAGTAGGAAACAAATGGAAACGTTACAAGAGCAATTTAGGAATGAATTACCATGAATGAAACAGGTCCAAAGAGATTGCCAGGAATTGAAAACTTCCACTGAAAGCTTGCAAAACCGCTTAAATGAAACCGAAGATAGAATTTCAGACCTTGAAGACAGCATGGCAGCTTATGAGTGTGAAAGGAAGGATCTCATAAAATCATCAGAGACCCAAGAAAAACCAATCCAACAGCTGCAAGATGAGGCAAAATGAAATAATATTCGAGTAATAGGAGTCAGTGAAACAGCAGGATACAACACAAATGATATAAAAAGAATATTTGCTGAAATAATAGCAGAAAATTTCCCAAACAAGGTAAAAGATACTGAAGTACAGTTAATCGAGGCATATAGAACCCCAACGAGCCATAACCCAAAGAAAACCACACATAGACATATAATAGTCAAGACCACAGACATCCAGCAAAAGAACACAATATTAAGAGCTGCTAGAGAAAAGAAACAGATCACCTATAAAGGAAAGCCCATAAGAATCACAGCAGACTTCTCAGCGAACATCAGAATACACATTTTTCTCAGCTGCACATGGGTCTTTCTCTAAAATTGACCACATTCTAGCCCATAGAGAAAATCTACCTAAATGCAAAAGAATTGAAGTTATCTCATGCATATTATCTGACCACAGTGCAATAAAACTGGAAATTAATGACAAAGGGAATTCCAAAAACCGCATAAACACTTGGAAATTAGACAACAACCTCCTGAACAACCAATGGGTCACACAAGAAGTTAAAGAAGAAATTAAAAAATACCTACAAATAAATGAAAACGTAAGTACAACCTACCAGAATCTGTGGGATGCAATGAAAGCAGTCCAATTTCAGAGGGAAATTTATAGCAATGAACTCATATATAAAGAAAACAGAAAGACAGCAAATAAATAGCCTAATGCTATACCTCAAACTTTTAGAAAAAGAGCAACAAGTCAAACCAAAAGCCCAAAGAAGGGAGGAGATTATAAAACTCAGGGCAGAAATTAATGCAATTGAGATGAAGAAAACTCTACAAAAAATAAGTGAATCAAAGAGTTGGTTCTTCGAAAGAATAAATAAAATTGATAAACCCCTAGCCAACCTTATCAAAAAAAGAAGGGAAAGATCTCAAATTCATGCAATAAGGAACGAAAAGGATGAAATCACCACAGATCCCACAGAAATCCAAAAGATCATTAATACCTACTTTGAAAATCTTTACGCCCATAGGATAGAAAATTCAGAAGAAATGGACAGATTCCTAGAAAGGTACAAATTACCAAAATTGAATCAGGAAGACTCAAAAATCCTGAACAACCCAATATCAATTAACAAGATTGAAGATGTCATAAAAAACTTACCAACTAAGAAAAGCCCAGGCAGTGATGGATTCACAGCAGAATTCTACAAAACATTCAGAGAAGATCTAATGCCAACACTTCTCAAACTCTTCAATGAAATCGAAAAGGAAGCAACTCTCCCTAACACATTTTGGGAGGCAAGTATCATACTGATACCAAAACCAGAGAAGGACCCAACCAAGAAAGAGAACTATAGGCCAATTTCTCTAGTGAACATAGATGCAAAGATATTCAACAAAATACTAGCAAATAGAATACAGCGAATCATAAGGAAAATTATACACCATGACCAGGCAGAATTCATTCCAGGAATGCAGGGATGGTTCAATATTCGCAAATCAATTAATGTAATACATCATATCAATACAGCCAAAGACAAAAACCACATGATCATCTCAATAGATGCAGAAAAGGCTTTCGATAAAGTCCAACATGCATTCATGTTAAAAAACCTTAGAAAAAATAGGAATAGATGGCCTCTACCTCAATCTGATCAAAGCCGTCTATGACAAACCAACAGCCAACATCATACTAAATGGACAAAAACTGAAAACTTTCACTTTAAAGTCAGGAATAAGACAAGGATGTCCATTGTCACCACTCCTATTCAACATAGTTCTGGAAGCATTAGCCAGAGCAATCAGACAAGAGAGAGAAATAAAAGGAATAAGGATAGGAAAGGAAGAGGTTAAACCATCACTATTTGCAGACGACATGATACTATACATGGAGGACCCCAAAAACTCCACAAGAAAACTCCTGGAATTAATTGATAAATTCAGCAGAGTAGCTGGATACAAAGTCAACACCCAAAAATCAATAGCATTCCTATACACGAACAACAAACAGACTGAGAGAGAAATTGAGGAAACCATACCTTTTACAATAGCAACCAAGAAATTGAAATACGTAGGAATCAATCTAACAAAGAATGTGGAAGATTTATTCAGTGAAAACTACAGTACTTTGAAAAAAGAGATCGAAGAGGATTTCAATAAATGGAAAAACATACCATGCTCATGGTTAGGAAGAACCAACATTGTGAAAATGGCCATACTACCAAAACTGTTATACAGATTCACTGCAATTCCCATTAAACTACCATTAGCATACCTCACAGATCTAGAGAAAATATGCCTTAAATTTGTCTGGAACCAGAAGAGACCCAGAATAGCAAAAGCAATCCTGAGCAACAAGGACAAGTCAGGTGGAATCATAATCCCTGACATGAAATTATACTACAAAGCTACTGTAATAAAATCAACCTGGTACTGGCTAAAAAACAGGACCTGAGGATCAATGGAACAGACTGGAAGATGCAATCACAACGAAAAACACACTCAGCCACCTAGTATTTGACAAAGGGGCCAACCAAACTCACTGGAAAAAGGATGACTTGTTTAATAAATGGTGCTGGAAAAACTGGCTTACCTCTTGCCGAAAACTGAAAATAGACCCAAGTCTATCACCATGCACCAAACTCAGGTAAAAATGGATCACAGATCTCAACATTAAAACAGAAACTCTAAATCTATTGGAAGAGAAAGTAGGTAAAAATCTTGGAGATATAGGAGTAGGCAGAGAGTTCATGAACAAAAATGAAACTGCAAGGGAAACACTCCAAAGAATCAATAATTGGGACCTCACCCTACTGAAAAGTTTTTGTACATCTAAAGAAATCACCAGCAAAGAGAAAACCCACAAATTGGGAAAAAAATCCTAGCTGGCTATTCCTCAGACAAAGGTCTTCTATCTAGAACATACAAAGAATTAAAAAACATGTACCTGTCCAAATTCAAAGACCCAATCCAGAAATGGGCATCTGAGATGAACACACACTTCTCAGATAAAGAAATACAAATGGCAAATAAATATATGAGAAAATGTTCCACATCCTTAGTCATTCGAGAAATGCAAATAAAAACAACATCGAGATTTCATCTCACCCCAGTAAGAATGGCCAATATGAAAAAATCATCCAATAACAAATGCTGGCGAGGCTGTGGAGAAATAGGGACTCTATTACACTGCTGGTGGGAATTCAGACTGGTGCCACCACTGTGGAGAGCCGTTTGGAGATTTCTCAGCAAACCAGGTCTAGAGGTTCCATTCAAACCAGCTATTCTCCTTCTGGGTATTTTCCCAGAAGATCTGAAAGCATCATATCACTCTGATATATGTGCACCTATGTTTATAGCAGCGCAATTTGTAATAGCTAAATTGTGGAAGCAACCCAAGTGTCCATCCACAGAAGACTGGATTAAAAAACTGTGGCGTTTTTATATAATGGAATATTATTCATAGGCAAATGGTCACAATTGGACACCATACTCATAAGTGAAATAAATCAGAGGTACATGTGCAGGCAACGTATTGTGTCACTGGTGTAAGAACCTGAGGGTGGGAACATAAACTACAAGACATGAAGGAAATCTGTTCAAAAGTAAATAACAGATGGGATGTGGGAAAGGAGAAAAGAAAGAGGCAAAAATGTATGTTTGAATGTATGTATGTGTATACATATGTGCAGGATGGCTAACATGATTCTACTATTGCCTTATGTCACTTAATGGTTTGGAATAGTTGATGACGGATTGTTTCATGAATCTTGTATGTCTGTATGTGTTCTCCGGAGCATACATTTTGAAGATATCAATATGCAATGCAACAACTATTGTTGGTCTTCTGTTGCTTTGTTTATAATTCAATTCTGATTATATGGTTATTGAGCTACTTTGTGTCTCTTTGTTAATGCTTTTTTTTTTTCTTTCTTTTTCTGTTATTGATACAGTTCTTTTTGCTTTACACTTTAAAAAGAAGTTGTACTACTGACTTAGGTCACTTTATTGTAAGGAATAGTTGATGATTAATTGTCTGATCAATTTTGCATGTCTATATCTGTTTTTCTGAATATACACTTAGAAGTTATCAATATATAATGCAACAACCATTGTTGATTCCCTGTCACCTTATCTGTAACTCAGATTCAATTGTACTATTCTTATGCTACTTTGTGTCTGTTTGTTAATATCTTTTTGTTTTTATACTTTTAAAATAAAAACAATTAGATTACACTGTTTCCTGCCCTACAAATGATAGTGAATGTACTTCTTAAAAACTTGGATTCATGACCATGAACATTAGTAATCATGATTCTGTCAGGAACCACTGAGCTCCACTAAGTGGGAATTCTTAACAATAAATTTTTTTCGTTTAATCCATCCATATCAAACACCTATTTCTCTTGTAACTACTGCTAATGTATTTGACTTGAACCTCTCACCCAATGGTATTTGGAGATAAGTCCATTAGGAGATAATTAGGATTTGATGAGGTTATAAGGTTGGGGTTCCTTAGGTAGGATTAGCGCCCCCATAAGAGACACACAAGAGCTTGCTCTTGTTCACTGACCATGTGTAAACACAGAAGAAGGGCCACTCAAGAGGCCTGCCTTCTGCAAGTCAACAAGGTGATCCCTCATCAAGAACCTCAGTTGGCTGGCACCTTGATCTTGCCTCCTAGAACTGTGAGAGAAGTGTGTCTCTTGTTTAAGCCACCTGGCTTATGGTATTTTAAGGCAGCATAAGTTAACTAGAGGACCATTTTTCCATTTCTGATTTATTGCTTCTAGTCTGTGAATTGCTTGGCATAATTTTGCCCAGAATGTGACTTATGGGTGCTATTTCATTTATTTTGACTGCTTTAAGGTCTTCATTACCACATTCAAACTTCAAGTTAAATTTGGCCTTTGGAAGTTCAGTATTTACGTTTTTTTCTAGGCTGCTAATAATTGAAAAATTTAAAAGAAAACTAATAATACAGGCTATAATTGTTTTGTTTGAATTTAAGGAGAAAGAGAAAGCTTCAGTTGTCTTTTATATCTGAATTAAGAGAAAAATCATAAAGCTTCCTTAAATTCAAAAAGGCAAGCAGAGCCTTCAAGAAATGATGATGATATGGTGTGAATGGTTCAGAGAATGGGGTGGTATCTACGAGCGCATTTATTTTGTCTTCAAGGATACAGTTATGGTGGTATTTTTAGATTCTAGTCCTTTCTCACTGTATAATAATATTTAGGAGCGGGGGAGGACTTTTGCTAACAAAATCTCTGAAACAATAAAAGTAATTAGCATGGAGTATATATAAAAAATATTATTACTCTGCTTGGATGACAAGATAAACATAAACTGCAAAGGACTATTATATTCAGAGGAAAATGTGACCTCTGACCAGTTTTAGCATTTGCTCTCGGGAGGAAAAGCTAACAGCTTGCAAGGAGCCCCTGTGCATTTTTAAAATGTTCTTACCAGGTGGCTTAACAGTGTGTGGCTAGGATGCTTAATAGAATGCAGTCAAGGAATATCTGATGAGGGGTCTAATTAGGAGATGAAATTTTAAGGTTATCAATTGCTGAAAAGGTCCTAAGGAGGAAAAAAAATGGACTTTTCAAGTAATGCCTTGTTAAGTCATGTACGCTTTCTGCCATATATATATATTATGAGGGTTCCAAGATGCAAGAGAGGAAAGGAAATGAAACTTAGTTATAAAGCAAATAAAGGAACCATTTACTGATGTCAGCTTCCACCCTGGAGCAGAGCCAAGTGCGTCATGTGGGTAATATGTATAATGAATACAAATACTCTCTGGGCGAGGAGCCAGGGCTTTAGGAGTGGCAATTAAAAAAATGAAAACTAAAAAAAGCAAGAAAGAAAATATTGTAACTCTCTCTCTGTCTTGTAAGCACAAAGTTTCTATGTCGAATTAGATATCTACCTACAAAATTTTCTTACCTCCTGAAGCACACAGCTTAGACACAATAGGGTAGCCAGAAAAATGTTTGTGCAAGAAATAGCCTCAGTTGTAAGACACCTTGCTGAATACACTCACTGAAATTATTCCTACAGGGTTGTAAGAGAGATCATATTATTCTTCCTCCTTTATAAATGAGGATGACAAAACTCAAGTTCTTTGTCCAATATCAAATGACTAAAAAAGAAATCAAAGAAAGGTCTCTAACTCAGATATGTCTCCCAATTCAATGCCTTTTCCACCAACTACATAAGTAAATAACACACCAAATGGAGAAGCATGGGGATTCTATAGCACTGGGTTTGAGTACAGCCTGCCAATAGAATAAAAATTAGCTACAGAGTAGTAATCTCCATCCAAATAATTGATTTTACACTATATGTTCTATTTCCTTATTTCAGAGATCTCACTTGACCCAAAAGTACAATAACATCCTGGCTTGGAAATAACATCTCCTCATACCCTTATTGTACTGGAAAATAGGGATTTATTCACTGGAAAATATGTATTTTCTCAAACTTTTTAACTATCATTCATTGTACCCTTTCAGTGAGCTGTCTGTGGGCAGCCCTTGAAAAGACAGAGCTTTTCTAATTTCTAGTGAAGCTGAAACTTATGGACCAGCATGACAAAATGTGGTAAGTGACCCTCAAAATGCCAACACATCAAATACTTTTAAAGGTTTTCTAAAGTTTAAAGATTTTCTAAATATGCACAAAAATTACTCAAACATGCCATGAGTTCAAATTGGGGATAATTTCAAAGGCAGTTTTTACATGCTGGTTTTGAACACAGATTTTGTTTTCCAAAAATTTCTTAGTTTGGGGCTGGGGATATAGCTCAGTGGAATAAGCGCTTGCCTAGCAAGCGCAGGGTCCTGAGTTCAATCCCCAGTACCGCAAAAAAAAAAAAAAAAAAAATTTCTTAGTTCAACTCTTTAATGCTATCTCCCACCTGGACTGTTTTCTGCTCTGTCCTACTACACCTCCCTCATAGATTGCCTTACCTTAATTACACTTAAAGGTCATGAGGATGCAAGGGGTTTCCCAGTTTATTGAGTTATTTTGACCTTCTTTAAATCATTAAGCTTGACACTTAACATGTGTCATCTGTCATTTCTTTATTCAAAGATACCTTTTATTCTTTGTTAAGAAAGGCATAATGTATACTTCATACTATAGCAAAATTCTACAGATGAAAAAATAACTGCATTATGTTTTTTACATAATGGGATTAGGCAAGATGTAGTGACACAAATTTTAATCCCAGCTACACAGGAGACTGAGGCAGGCGGATGGTGAGTTTAAGGCCAGCTTGGTCCACTAAGCAAGTCCTTGTCTCAAATAAAAGTGGAAATTGAGAGGAAACCAGTTAAATAATGACAGATGAGTCAAGATGTGAAACGGACCACAGAGTAGCAAAGGCAAGAACCATCTTCCATCCTAGGATGAGGGTAATGGAAGAAGTGGTGTTATTATATCCGGAAGGCTGGGGTTCTAAGAGACAGAACCATGCCGGGGATAGAGTTACTCTTAGACACCACGGCAAGCAGAGTAGAGATGAGACTACCTTGAATGTTGTGTTTGTTTGGGGGGTTATTTTTGCAAGGTGAACAATATAATACAGCACACAGATTTTATAAGATTATTTATAATAGCCACCCAAAGAATGGTATACAAGAGAGTGCAGGAAATCTGTCCACACACTATAGACCAAGAATCCAGCCAAGGACCTGGATCCTGCAAAAATGTCCTACATGAGTCCAGCTGAATACCTAGAGCTCATAACGATGCCTCCCACGAATCCAAATGGAGGCCCAGAGCCCATAACAATATCTCATGTGGCCTGTTTCATGGATCTGTGCTAGGAAGGCTCAAAGGTCAGTGGTGGAACCTAGAAAGTCCGTGCCAGCAGGATTAAGGATCTGTGCTAGCAGGCTGAGTGATCTGCACTGGAGGAAGAAATGCTCAGAAGAACCAGAGCTTCACCAAAAGGTACCACAGCCATCCTCAGTAACAGTGAGGTCCCAAGCTCCTCTGATGATCAAGATGGCTGAGTTCCCATCAGGGAAACCAATGCAACAAGTTTCTCCAGGAGACTGAGTTGTGCACCTTCTTCCCCTCCAGAGCCAGAAAGTGATGCTGAGAGTGAGGACCAGAGCTCCCCCAAAGTGAATCAAAGCCATTCTCAGTGCCAACAAGGTCCTGAGCTCCTCAGAGGATGAAAACAGCCAAGTTAATTAGGAAAGCCAGCATGACAAGTTCCTCCAAAAAAACTAACAGGTCCTTTCAGCTTCTACCAGCTCCCAACAGCCTCTCTCAGCTCCCAACAGCCTCTTTAGTTCCCAAAAGCCTTTCTCTGCTTCTTTTCCAGTTCTGCCTCTTATGCTGCTGGCAACAATCCCCAGGTGGGCCTCCCACAGCCAGCACCATGCTTACTCAGTTCAACTAGGGGTTATAAACTGGCCACCAGTTATCAATCCACTACAAATGTTCTTACCAACTATCCATCGGAGCCTCCTTTTGGTCACACTCACTTGGAAACCAAAACATGAGAGAACCTGTCTGTGTGATGTACTCCAGCAGAGAAGAGGAGTGAGGAATAGATTTAAATGTAAACAAAGAGCTTGCAGAAATGGTGAGATCAATAAACCCCCAATGGTAGAATGGTAAGTAGAAGCAGTATCTACCTCATAAGGCTAATAGAGGATTAAATGGACTATACCTGCTGTTTAAGTGTCCTATAAAAATCTTTCTATTTTTGTTCTTAGATGTACTAATGGATAAGTTCAGAATGGGATGCCTCATATTATAGCAATACATGTGCACCAATTTTATAGCAGCATAAATTGTAATAGCTAAATCCTGGAAGCAGCCTGTATACCCATCAACAGGGGATTAGCTAAAGATGTGGCATCTACACACAACTGAACACTACTGAGCTGTAAAGAACGGCACATCTGAGATGGGTAGGAAAATGGATGCACCTAGAAAATATAATATTGAGTGAAATAAACCAAATACACCCACTTCAGTGCCACATGGTACCTCTCATTTGAGTGAGGTATAGTACAAACAAACAAAAAAGAGTAAAGGAGTGATTGAAAGGGATAACAGGACCGATCTCTTGCAATGGGGAGTTGGTCCAAGGGAACATGGGAGGGGGTGAGGAGGAGGGGAGGGGGACATGAAAGGTGTAATGACCTGCCATGTGCAGGAACCTAACAACCCCAATTGATGTAAATACTATGTGCCATAATATGAGCTAAAACAAATATGTAATATCAGCAAGTATGAGAAAGGGGATGGGGCACCAGAGGAGGGGGAGAGGAGAAGAGGGTTAAAAAAACAGAAACAAGTTGTAATATGCACATGTAATCACATATACACAGATGATTGTAAACTGCATAAATTGCAAACATGTACTAATATTAAAATAAAAGAATGGGAAGCCAGCATGATAGCTGCCCATAAGTGCCCCAGGCACTTCCCCCCACAAACACCTAAACAGAACAAAACCAGTGAGACAATGACTGCTGTTTCCCTGGTGTTTGATGCCAACCACTGGGGTACGGTGGGGATGTGGCAGAGACACTGCAGATTACAGAGATACACAACAGCCCAGTGAGGAGAGGAGCTGAGCCCAAACCATCCACAGTCCCATCCCCCTGAGCCAACACGGACTTCACTCAGTATGGACAGGGTGAATGGGAGGACCCCAGCAATCCCCATTCACTCTGGAGGCACCTGAAGCATTTGCTCCTGTAGGGGCCTAAGCCAGTTTGGGGAGCAGCGGAGTTCCTGCAGCACTTCCTGCCCTGTTGAAAGGGTCCAGCCAGATTGTGCCACTCCCCACAGTAAAGAACCATTATTTGGGTTTTCCTCTGGAGGCTTCTTTCCAACTCAGGAAGAAGCAGCCAAAAGGAAAAGTGTGGCTCCCTTGAAGTCTCTGGGCATAAAATAATAAATGTTTATCCCTGGGTTTAGTAAGAGAGCATGGGTCACCCTGGCAAGTGTGAAACAGAAGCAGGAATTTCAGCTCAGTCTTGAATCATCTTCATCCCTGAAATTGGATTATGGTGACTCTTGATGCAAGAGTTGGCAGGCAATTACAGGAAAACATAAATTTTCCCTACTGGAAGAAGTTATCTGAGGCATAAATTTATTTCTGCAAATGACTACTTCAATATAGTTTCTGAAACATAAAAAATAATGGCAATAAGACAAGAGTAAGAGAGAGCAGAACCAACAGATAGTGGAAGAGGACGTACGGTGGAACCAGATACTGGACTTTCCAGGCATGAACTTTAAAATAATGTCATTGCTGACTGTTGATAATTGTTTAAACTGGGTGACAGAGTCTTGTGGGTTCATACATTTGTCCTTTACTATGGATTAGGTCAGAATTCATAAAAGGACATCTATGAACATAGAGAATCTCAGTTGGTTCTTTCATATTTCTCTGACATTCATGTGCATGGCCTGAATAGCAGTGAAACATAGGCAACATAGAAACAAAACTTATTTACTCTTTGAAGAAATTAAATGACCAGATTGCAAATTCAGAACAAAACAGAAAATATTTCAAGGAACATATAGATTGGAAAAGAACTGACCATATATTCTATAATTCAAAAACATAATAGCCACACTTAAGATTTGAGTGCAGTAATTCAGAATAATTTATACACAGATGAGGAGAGACTAAGTAAACTAGAACTGGTGGACAAAGTCAGGGAAGAAAAATAACTCAGACAGAAATGAAAAGAGACAACAAATTGGAAAATATTTATTGAAGTGGGGATTGAGACAGGGTCTTGCTATGTAGTCCAGCAAACTATGTAGTATAGGCTGACTTCAAATGCACAACAACATTCTTGCCTCTGCCCCCAAAGTGCCAGAATTATAGTCATGCACCATGATGCTGGGCCGGAAGATATTTTTCAAAGAGAGTAAGAGGGTAGAGAAAATAGAAACCAAGTTTGAAGTGTTTCCAAAATCCTAGAGCAAGGGCGAGAAACAATGAGACCAAAGCAATGTTTGAAGTAACAATCACTGGAATATCCAAAATAATGAAAAACAACAAATTATAGGCATGTGACACGCTATAAACTTTAAGCAAGATAAAGAAATTCTTACCAGGGAAAAACTAGTGAAATCCAGATGCAAACAGAAAAAAATTTTAATTGCAGCTAAAGTAAAAGGGAAATTGCTTTCAAAGAAACATTGAAACAGCCACCTCCTCAAAACATAAAAAGCAAAGACAGATGTTAACTGAATTGCACCAGAGCAGTTGCTTTTTGAGGAGAGAAAGTGGCTGAGAAGATATGAAAGGACAACTTGCAGGCTAGTGTCAGTGTTTTACTTCTTGGCCTGGCACTGGTTTCATGAAAACCCATGAAATTAGATATTTGTATGTTTTGTGCAGTTTCCTATGTTTGTAATAATTCACATGTTTAAAGAACAGATCATAGTAGAAAGAACTCTGTCTAATTTTTCTATAATCATCTGACCTCTCTTTATTTGAAAGCAAACTTTTAGCCTACATAAGGTAAAGGCTGAATACTTGAAAATAGTTTTATGCGTCCCAGGATTATACCTAAAGCTAGACTAACCTCTTTCTTGTTGTGGTCCTAAAGAAGTCTAGCGGGACTAGGTGTATTACTAATGTCTGTGGTTTACTGAGAGGAACAGTCAATGCTTAAAATTTTCCTTTTTCTTGACCAATTTTACACACTTGAATTTGGTGATTAGAATGACTGATCTGAAAATAATATGCAGTGTAAGAACCATTGTGGAACTCCTACCATCTTGTATGGTGAAGCTCTGCATCATTTCCAATTTTTTTTAATTATTATTTTTTTACCTGTTACTGTCTTTGATTGTTTGGCCAATCTTACTTTCTTATATGTCTAATGAACTGAGCAACTTCGTTGAATATAACAGTGTGTAATTTAGCCACCAGTGTAAATTTCTATAATTTTGCCTTGAGGTCATGTATCATTTTTGTTGCTCTTGTGCTGTTTTGATTTTGTCTTCATTGTGGTTTTGTCAGTTTTTGAATTTTTAAAAGAAAAAAAGAAGCCTAGCTGAAATGAATGAGCAAATGTGCTACTCACAAACATAATCTTCACAACATAACATGTTCAAGATGCTTCCAAAGTGCTTCACTGAGATGTTTGAAAGACATTTTCCCCTTTATCCATCGTCTGCTGCTCTACATATTGTCTGTCAAAATGTAATAAATAATACAGGGAAAAGACGAGGTCTTTTCAAATTATCCCAAGTATAAAGTGCTTATACTATCTTAGACACTTTGCTTTTCTTTCCAATAAAATTTGTATGTCATCAACATTATAGAAATGAAAATAGCATGGTGCCATTCACTGTAGGGATGGTAAGGCCCTCACCTTAACCACCTGCCACACTCCCCAGGGCTGCCATGAAATCATAAAGAGAAGCTAATTGCACATAGTAAGAGAGGTTTTATTGACTAAGAGTTTTAATTGATGAATACTTGACCATTACAGCGATTTCCAGTCCCAGAAGCATCCCAGCCGATGCAGTTACAGAGCAGCATAACTGAGAGGAGTGGGGCTAATTGGAGCAATTAGCTAAAAGCACACAATTAGCTACTATCAGGTTTTTTTTCCTTCCTTTCCTCATTGCTTGAGGTCTGTGAGAGTTTGTTGAGTCCTACCACGTTGAGGGTTGTATGTGCTGGTAATTAAGTAGGAGAAACTGGAAAAAGGGGGTATTGATTGGGTTCATAGCCCTAGCAGGTAGGTGGCTTGGCCACTTTCCTCCTTGCCACATTCAAGAGAACTCAGGGCCTGGATGGGGACAGAGGATGGGGGTCTAAATAAGTGCTGATGAAACAGAGAAACTGAATTCTCTTGCTAGTCCTTCCATCTGTGAAGAAGTAATATAACTATTACTTGTCTACTTTTCGATAATATAGAGAAGACTCATCAATAATTATGGCACTGGTGGGAAAGTGTACTGCCCTTTATAGCTGAGGCTTGCTACTATACAGGCTAAGGTTGGAGATCTCACGAATTGGCAGCTGGTGTCTACAGTCAAGCCTGATTTGGGGGGACTGCAACATTTACATGATGCAAAAGAACTCAGAAAATCTCTAGAAAAATCTAAAGTGAAAAAGGATATGATTTCTCCTAAATTCACATCCTAACCCAGTTCTTGCCTATGACTTACCAGCAAGTCTGGGGCATGGGACAATACACAAAAACACCTCCGCTTTTAAAATCAAACCATCAGGCTGAAGTTTGTACACAGTTATCTGCCACAAAGGAAGCTAGAAGTGACATGAAAGTAAAGATCTTTATTAATAAGACCTTTTTTTCAGAGGGAAAAAAGTCACTACTTAATCTCACATGTTAGTCCACAAACATCTATCCAGGTTTCCTTTCACACCCTTTTTCTAGGCATGCTGCTGGGAAATACCACTCTGCTCGGCTCCCTTCTTTCCATGCTCAGTGTCTACTACAGTCAGGTGGATCTAGAATTAGGATGAAAAGGCCATGCGAAGGAAACACTCCATGAACAAAAAATATGAGTTAGACTCTAAGAAAGCTCTTTTACATAGCTGCTTTCCTGTTCTACCACACGGCACATCTGAAAGAGAAAATGACCCTGGCAGTTCTCGGTTACAAATAAACCAGGTCTTTGTTTCAGCCTTTCAGTTCAAGTCCAGAGTTGTAATTACAGATTTTTTCACTACATTTCCACATACTTAAGGTGAGAGAGGCAATAATGGGAAAATATGAACCAGTTCTATAAATCCCTACATCTTGTAAGAGAAATTGCAAGCATTTAAAAATATCACAAAACTCTTCCAGAAATCTCTCAGCTAAAATTTTGAAACAAAGCTTGTGATGATTCTACAGAGGTAAGATGTTAAATCTACCTTTACTTTCAATGTGGTTCAACACTCAGCCATTGTAGCAATGACTGAACATTTGATATATTTCTCATTACCCTCAAAAGATCTGCATTCTCTTGGCCGCCAAGTGGAATGCACATAAATCATAACTACTTGTGTTCAGTAAATATGTACATCACATAGCCAATCAAAAATTTATGGTGCTTCATGATTGATGCAAAATGCCAAAAGGCTTTAATTGCTTTGTATATCCAAGGCTTTACGCTCACTCTAACAAAACCAATTAAGGTGCTGGCATAACATTTGACAGCACAGAATAAATATATGTAAACTGAAATTACATTCATTACAAAAGTCAATTCAATCATTAAAAGTGAAAGAAATATTGTCAAAATTAGAGTAATGTAATAGTATTTTGATGGCAAAAGGTACTGATACCCTGCCTTGGGTATTAGACTCTTCACCCTTCCAAGAGTGTAAAAGAGAAATCTACAAGAAATAATGACATTAGGAAGCAAAGATCTATTACTACATGTGCTTGAGGGCCATCAATTTAAAGATAAAAGCTTACAGAAAGTGGTACAGACAATTGCCCCATTTGCTCCTGAATAATACCTCTGTAGCTTTAAGGTGAAGCAAGTTGACCTACTGGCATAGCACAAGGCAGAAATATAACAAGAGACAGATGACAAGAGGCAATGACTTTCCCCAGTTCTCAGCTCAAGTTTGACCACTGTCAAAGGAGAAGACAATTAAAAGAGCGAGAAGATGGTGGCCCTCCCCACCTTAAGAACAGCCTTGCCCTTCACAACTCAGTCCTTACGTGAAATCAATAAGAAACAACAAGCTTCACTCAGTAGCTAGCTGTAATATTGACTAATATTTGGGAGAACTAGGTATGCTATCAGTTGAAAGTAATGAAAAACCTATCTAACACTGACTTAATTAAAGGTGTGTTTTCCTCACACAGGAAGGCTGCATGTGGACAAAGGTTAGTGTTGATTCAGCAGCTCGAATTGGCCAGAGCCTGTGTCTCTATGATTCTCTTAATCTTTATCTCAGATATGCTACTTCATAGTTGCAAGATGTCAGGTGCCTAAATAAAACAATGTCTTTTCTTTTCTAAGAATGTATCTTAATGAAATGGGCAGAGAATAAAAGGTTAATATGCTGAAATGTTCACTGTAACATCCATTATTAAGAATATACCTTGTATATTCCTATATATAGGAATGTATAATTATATGCCCTGACACATTTATGTTAAAATGAAAGAAAAACTTCAAAGATGAGAGACCATGAATGAATTTTAAATAAAAGTAGGGTACAAGTGAATATATTATCATATTATCATATGATTTAAATTATGTAAGATACCCATGCATTAAAACAAAAAAAATACATCAAAGTATATTGCAAAGAATTTGTTTCTTGGTGGGATTACACCGGTAATGCTCACCTTTATGTTTGTCTTAGTTATTTTCTCTTATTGATGAGACAAAATACTCAGTGCTCAAAATTAAGGAAGCAAAGGTTTATTTAACTCACAGTTTGTGGAGGTTTCAGTCCATACTTGGCTGGCTCCAAGGCAGAGTGGCACATGGCAGAAGGTAACAATTCCTGGCAGCAGGAAACAGTAAAAGCAACAAAAGCAAAAGGGAGGAGCAGCAGCAAGCAGCCTCTTTTGTATACAAACTACCAGCCTCAGGGCGGGTGTAGCACTCACACCCATAATCCCAGCACCGGACCGTGAATCAATCACAAACTCTAGAAGCCTACCCCATGACTGCATGAGGCTTTTGGAGGGACATCCAGACACAAACCATAACAATGCTTTAATATATTTTTTAAATGATCCATGTACATGTGTTAATTTTGTGCCTAGATAAACATCTCTTTTCAAAGCCATTGTTTACTGCATTTATGGGGCCCCTACTCTGATTGCTATTATTAACTAAGTAGAAGAATTCTCACTTTAAGAAAAGTGTAGGTTTTTATTATCAAATGATCAGGTCGAAAGTTAGGAGGAGTCAAAATATATTTTTAATTTCCATAGTTCCTTCATGAAATTAGCTATTGTGTGTGTGTAAAATATGATTTACTTCCAAAAATGCAATGTTTAAAGGAGCACAATTATATATAATATGTATAATAAGATTTGAGCAATTTTATACACTATTGTTGCCAAAAATGTTAACTGCCTGGGAGAAATCTGACCAGGATTTTAACTTCCTGGGAGAAATCTGGCTAGGAGTTTTCCTTAATATGTTAAATATACTAAATAATCCATGGTATAGTAAACATAAAGAAGTTGTAGATATTCATTTGTGTAGATACTCCCCAGACCTAAACACTTTCTATTTTTCCTCACCTCCTTCTGCACATTTCCCTTTGGCCCCAGCATCTTCCTGCCATGAAGAGAGCTAGTCTCCTGCTTCTCTGAACTGCCATATTTCTGACATTTATACTTGCAATATTTAGTTGTGATTCATGGCAGCTCATGGCTGAGCCAAGCACACTGCCGAACTGGTTTCCAATTTTATATTCACCAGAGAAACTGGTGTCTAGATGTCATGGTCATTAAGTTAATTGCTGTTTTGGTGACTTGGGGTAATGACTTGTATAACCCCCCTAATTTAAAACACTTCAGAAAACGTTCACTGTCTCTGTTAGGTTTGAACAAATGTCCAGTCTGAGTCACTGAGCTATAGAAAGAGATAAAAGAAGGAAAGCTCCACTTCCGTGCCATATTGGCCTGGAAGTTGCGAAGAGAACATGACTGCTCTGCTACTGCTATGGGAGAAGATCCCCCATGCTGCTGATTTGCCAGTCATGAGCAATGAAAAGGGTTTTTGGTTTAGGACAACTAGACGTGACCTTTTGATGTTCAAGTCATGAGGCTTGCATGCACTCTCTGGACAGGTGAATACCTTTCATGAGATACACATAGGAATATTACAGTTTACATGGATTAGGCCCAGCCTAATTAGTACAGAAAGCAGCTCACATAAGGAGTGGTGTGATTAGAGAGACCACATTTATTAAGGGCAAACACCAAGGACTATAAATAGATTGTATTCTAGGCAGGCCTAGCAAAGCAGTTAAGTGGAGATTAGTTCAAGAAAATCTACAAAACAGACCATTTATCTCTGGACACTTCTCACTTGCTCTTCACACTGGCTTTTCCCTTGCACCAACCTCAAATCCTGTTGTTGCTTTTAAAGAATTGTAAGCTAATTCCCACTAACTAAAAAAGCAAAGGAGCTAGTTGGAAAAATTTCAAGCAGTGATGCTTCTTAGGTCTATTTCCATTTTGAAGTAAAAGGAAAGAGGATATGGAAAATTCCAGAAAAAAATTAAAAAAATTTTCTGCCTAGGATAAGTAGTTCCCTTCCTCCCAACCCACTCAACAGCAAGTTCTGAAGAGGAGCCTAAGGCGGTTCCATATCCCTGTCTCATCCCAAGGGACTTGGGGGGGTTGGGTACTGTCCTAGAATTAAAGGATCCTAGAGATGACTTACGATTTCAATTGTCATTTCAAAGAACAAAAGACAGCACGTTTTCTCTGAAAAGCCACTGACTATGTACCTAAACTTTTCAGTTTACCATGCCCTCATCTCAACTCTGCCAGCACCCTAGAAATTCAGCCAGGATCCAGGACTGATCCTTGAAAAAATACTGAGATCATGTTATATTAAGAATCTTTGGACATTCACTATGCTTTAGGTACTGTGCTACAGCTATACATGAACTTGGGTATATCATTATCAATTTCTAGCTACAGAATTAACCTAAGAAAAGTGGGAGGTTTTGCCCCACATGACTTAACAAAAATAGATGGAAACCAGGAGGAGACCCAGGTGATTCTTGATGAGTCTGTGTTTTGAACAACTGTAGAAAGAGGAAAGTGAAGAGAGAAGAGAAGAAGTAGACAAAAACAGTGATTTGGGGCCAGGAATGTAGCTCAGTGGGACAAGTGTCTGCCCGGCAAGAGCAAGGTCCTGAATTTGATTCCTGGTACAGAAAAAAACAAAACCAAAAAACCATGATCGTGAGCCAGGCACACTCGAGTGCTAATTTCACGCCAGCCTCTCAGTAAGCACTTTTTTACACACCATTTCTGCTTATTATAACAATCTAAGATAGGTTTGCTTTGCACATGAGAAAACTGAGGTTTAAAGGGCTAAGTGGAGTGAACCAATGGCGTGCGTGCCACATAAGGCTGTTTCTGTCACTGAAAGCTCTAAAAGGTTTGCCATCACTGGATTAGATGATTTGCCCGAGGTTCCTCTCTAGTATTAGTAGAACCCAGACAGCTCAATGCTCCAGTGACATTTAATCCAATGCTCTTGTTGCTGTCAGAGAGATGCACTTACTGAGCATTCTTGCTAGAAGCATAAACTTTGAGGACTTTCTAAGTTTCAGGAGGAGGTTGAATGATGTTATTTTGGTCTAGCTTTATTTCATGTTTTATAACATCTGATTTGTTTTCCTTTAAAACCTAAAAAGGCATGAAAGTTGTCAAACACTCACTTAACCTAGGATAGAGACCGCTCAATGGCACAAAGTAAAGCAATTACTCTTTTTTTACACACCACAGGTTTAATTGCCGGAGGCTAAAAGAACAGATACAGCTAAAACTGGAATACGAAAAACTAAAACAGTTGTTTTAGGAATATAATCTTTTTTAGAAATTGAGTCCATCTCCAGAAGTAAATATTATCTGCAGCACGAGACCTGAATCTCTGATGCTTGCTGGAGTCTATTAGTTACCATATTACTTCCCTAGTATTTGAAGAAAGGGAGGAGAGGTGAATAAAATTTGGCAGCCTCTGTACAAGGCTGATCAGTATTTTCCATTTCCCCATTTATGTATCTCTGTCATTCACTAGCTGAGAGGACAAGGGGAGTACATTCAGCATAGGGCAGAAAGTTGAGCAGATCCACAAGTCAAGGCAAAGAGAAAAGGAAAAAGATGGAGAAAAAGTGAGAAGGAGCTAAACAACAAGAAGCTCATAAAGAAGCTGTGAACTGACTAGTAAACATATAATAATGGTGGAGGGACCAGTAAGACAGTTACCCGCATAAACCCACCTCTAGCCCAGCACCATCTGTTTCATTTTCACTGTCAATGTCAATAGTTCCTGAAGCCCTGGAGAGTCAGGTCTCAGACTCAACACTAAGAGAGGACCTAGAGCCTTGGAACTGTGGCCAGTTTCAACATTGCTCCTAATAAGATCTGTCTTGCCTGGCGACAGATCACCCACTAGAGTTGATGCTGACATCTCTAGCTCCTCAGCAGTGCTAAACTGTGGTGCCTTGATTGTGCGTTCACATTTCTTTCCCTGGGACCTGAGAGTTGGCAGTAATGGAATAATAATGGCAGATCTACAGCCAAAATCAAAGTTTAAGCAGGTAGACAACCAGTCCTTACCTATGTCTGAGCTTGTTCTGAGGGGGTATGATGCAGAACCTATAGCATCATAGTTGGTTAGTTTCTCCGAGATTAAGGAGAGCTTAGAGATGGTGTAGGCTTAAGAATATCAAAGGCAAACCATCCCTCAGCCAGAGAAAAAAGAAACAGCCATGAGCCGACATTAGAACAGTAGACATTAAAACCCACAAAACCCAAAGAAAATAATAAAGGACGAGATCAGGAATGCTACAGACTCAAGTTAAGTCTCTTGGAAAGTAAATTAGAAGCTCCAACAAGGCTGCCGCTGCTCACTCACAGGAACAGCTCTTATGGGGTCCACAGAACCTGGCTGCACCTGGTGATAGTCCCTGACTTGATTCTTCCTCACAAATTCATCCAGGAGGGCACACAGTCTGCTTATTTTTGCAGACACTTTGAATAAGAGATGTTTAGTAAATTTGCTTCTGGACTATCCGGAGCCACCACTTAGGGGGCACACACATGTGAATGTTTCTTGTCTGCAGTGCATGGGGCTGGGAGTGCTGAGCATTTCTGAGCATTTGGACTCCAGGTTTGGGATGAGGGATGCCCAACCCGCCAACCCAACTAACGGCTGAGAGCAGAAAGGCAGCCCTCTCGGGCTCCAGTGGGCCTGGCTCTGCTGGTGGAGAAGAGCCTTTAGATGAACTGTTTGGACCTGTGGGATACTTGGTAGGAGTTACCTCTAGGGAGAGTAAGCAGAAGAAAATGAGACCAAAGCACCAAAAAGGCTTACATTTTATCTGTAATATTTTATTTTATTAAAAATAAAATTAGAAGATTTAAAATGTCAATTATAAATTTTGTATAATTTTGCTATATTTTTAATGTATCCGATTAAAAAGAAGAAATAAAAGGTGATAGCAGGGAGCGGGAATGAGAGAGGGTGGGAGAGATGGTGCTGGGCTGCGTAGAGCTGAGAGGAAGGGGTAAGAAGAGTGAGGGGGAAGTGGGAAACGTCCAAGCTCGGGACCCCACAAGACCATCAGCAAACCTCACGGTGAAAGAACCTGGAACGACAGCTCTGTCAGGATTTGTAAATACCCAGGTAAAGAAAGAATAAAGATAAAATTCTAGAAGTCATGAATAGAGGGGCAGAGAAGCCTTTTCAAGAAGGCTGTTCCAGAACCCCAAAGAAAAAAAATTCTAGTCAACAGGTAAATTCCATTGAGGTTCCCAGAATTCCAAGCACCTGGTCAACATCTGAACCTGTCATCAGACACTTCAAATTGATTCAGATAGTCCAGTAATGGAAATGTTTCTCCAGTTTAAAATAAAAGCTATTGAGGAAAAAAAGAATTTGCTTTACAATTACATTCTGAATCCATTTGCTGGGAAACTGACCTCCTGTATGACGGGGTGCAGCTACGCTGCGTTTACAGTTCTGAAAAACAGGCATGGGCTAAAAAACGAGCAGACCATTTGTTACGCTAGAACCACAAAAGCCCAGTCTCACTTGGATAGAAGAAGGAAACAGGCTTTTCCCTTAGAAGACCTTAACAGTTAATAGTAAAACTATGAACTAGTGTATTGATTGTTCCCTTTCATTACGTGAATATCGGGTGATGGAAGTTTCATAACTGCAGACAGAAACCATCCTCCCATCAGTCCCATCTGCTTAAAGAAATCAATCAAAAGTTTCTAATTTCATTATGCCTTTTCAGATATTCATATTCACTTATTGGAAAGGGGCAGTTTGAGAGGTTAAAGTCACATTTGGTTGACTTTCTTCAGAGAAATAGTCCGTTACTACAAAAGGGATTGTATGATACCGTCCACTGACAGACTCTCTCCCTGTCCTTTTTAAGGCTGTCAGGGAACAGAGCAATCATACACAATTGGGCTAATTTCCATAGGCCACAAATGATAAAAAGAAAAGACTAGTCTTCTCACTGGTAGTCCCACCACAGACCCTGGAGACTATAGAATTTTATGACAGCATCTGGCCAGTAGAAAACTACCAGAATTTAGGGAAATGCATTCATACATCCCTTTATGGAACAGAAGTTAATGCAAAAGAGCAAAGAAAAAGTGACAAATTTCAAAGTAATGCAATAAGGGTACAAAGAAATCTGTAGGTAGTTAAAAAGTAGCCCTCTAGAATTAATAGATTATTTTGACCCCTTCCTTCCAAAGAAAAGGAAAAACTTATTGACTATGGAAGAAAGCGATCTCCAGAAAAACTGCTTTAAAAGAGAAAAACTTGCCAAATAGAGTATCATGTTATCACGAACCACTGAACATTCTCTTTTTACCTCTGTTATGAAAGGGAGATGTTCCAAATGTTTACATATTTTAAAAATATATCAGGACGTGTACTTGTTCCATCTTGAGACAAACATAAAATTGATTCTACAATCTCACTTTCAGTGTGGAGTTGCAAGAAATTACTTAACTCCCTCAAGAGTATTCTGATTCTGTTTCTGCTGAATCCTCCCTACATGAGGCCTCACCTCCCAAGACTCATATGGTCCTTTTCTTTGTCACCGACTTTGTGAAATAGCCTCTTTTTCTCATCTTCCTAAAGTATCACTTGTTCATGCCATGTAGTATGTGACCTACTCTATCGCCAAATCTTTGGGTTTCTTTTTATATTGATAAGGGCAGCACATCTGCCTAGTTTAATAAACCGTTTGGGCCTGTGGTTTTACACTTGTGCATCTGTTCAGGAGAGTTGTATTCCACATGCTCCTCAGACATAACCTCTAACTCTGTTGCTTAATTTTTTTAAAAAAAAATTGAGTTCAAAATGAATGGTATAAATGGACAATTGCCTGGAGGTTCTTTCTCCTGCATAGAACTAAACTTTGGCAAAACTCCAACTATGAAGGAGTAATTCACAGAAGTTCTATACAATTCACTGATAGTCAGAATTTAGTCAGAAGGAATTTAAGGAAATTGGTCAAAAGTTTCAAATATCCTTTTGATGAATAACCATAAGAAAACTTACCTCTGTTTTCAGTGCCAGGAACAACTGAACTCTGCCTAAAGAAAACATTACATTTTAAAATCATGTAATCAATTAAGATTTTTTTCTCTGCCTTTGTCACTACAGTAGGAAGTTTATAGCTAAATTTATTCCATAAGCACACATTTTCTAGCCTAGAAATGTTATATTTTTCCCTTTAACCCTCACCTATTTTATATTCTTTTACTTTGTCTTAAAGTCCTAATGAAATAAGACAGTTATAAGAAAAGTACTTGCTTTATTGTTATAAAGGAAAACAAAATTTTTAAATTGCCTATAGAATGACCAGGGTAAAGGATCAGAACTTCATTTCTTCATCCTGAAAATGATAGCCAGCATGTTCTTTGGCAAGATCACAGTGATAAAGGAAAAGAATACTTCTCCAACTTTCAGTATTTTCTCTAAGAATCTTGGGCTGCTTTCCATAAGAAAGCTGGATCTCTTTAAGAAGCTCTAAGCTAGCAAAATGTTTTTATTGAAAACACAGCTTTTCTGTGTGGTGTGTCCTGAGAAAATGTGTATGTAGGAGAGTGGCTGTTTATTTGCATCAGCCATCAGCACACATTAACATTCATTTTTCCGGAAAACAAGTGCAGATAAGGACAAGTTACATGGATTTCTCTCCCTGGGTTGTAATATTTCCAATTCAGCTGGGAACAAGTGAACAGGAGATGGCCAATATGTAATTCCAGGCTAGACCTGTGGGTCCTCCCACTGTAGAAAGGTTATTGTGTGGTGTCATACCACCTTGGTTACTCAGAGATTCTTTGGAACTCAGGATGATGTATTAAGAGTGAACACTCATAAGTATTAAGATTCAGTGAGAAGATATTTGCTCTCATGTTTAAAATATTACAGAAAATATGACCTAGCACTGGCTTGTTTTCCCTCTTAATCACTTACTAGAAAAATGCCTATCTCTTTTTGCTGAAATAAAGCTGTACTTTGTCACAGGGTTAGTTTAGGTAGCATCAACTTTAACTAATGCTCTTTCCCACAGAAATAAGCTCCCAAAGGTGACTGTATTACCTACCATCAGCAACAACTGGTAAACGGAATGAGTTCTTACCATGTGCTTGGAAACATGCAAAGCTCTTTGTTGCTATTCTTTACTACCAATCTTCAGAGTAGCTATTGTGGTCTGACTGTGTGTGTCCTCCCACAACTCCTACGATGAAATGTAATCCTCAGAGTGATAGTATTAGGTAGGCTGTCTGGGATATGATTGTGAGGGCAAATCCCTCATAAATGTGATTATGCTCTTAAAAGCAGGGGCCCAAAAGAGTTTACTACACCCCTCCAATATGTGCAGACACTCACAAAAACACTACCTAGGAGAAGCAGCTCCATACCCAGACACTGAATCTGCTAGTAACTCGATCTTGGACTTTTCAGCCTCCAGAACTGTCAGCCATAAATTTCTGTTTTTCATAAATTATCTAAGGTACTGTGTGCCATAGGAGTTGACTAACACAATAGGTCAGTGCTCATTTTAGTGGTCAAGCTCAAAACACTGAGTAACCTGTCCAAGGTAACAAACCTGCTAAAGATAAAAATAGGATTTAAACCTAAGATCTGTCCAACTCCTCACTATACACTTAAATATGGCATGATTGGATTACATTTGTTCAGAAGAGCAGAAGGTCTAGACTCTCTATGACCTGTCCATCTCTCATAGATCTAAAGAGTCCCATGCACTTCTTCATGGGTAAAGGATCTGATAGTCTTGCTTTTTCCCACTTTAAAGTCAGAATGCAAACACACTCCTTTGATTCTAGAAGATCATAACAGCTTCCCACAGAAAACAGTTGCTTTGCAAAACGAAATTAGGCCAGAAGAGGGTGGGGATATAGCTCAGCAGCACAAAAGCCTGCTTGGCAAGTGCAAGGTCCTGAGTTTGATTCCCAGCACAAAAATATTAGGCCACAAAAAAAATTAGGCCAGAAATGTGGTATCCCATGAATCTGCTACAAGTCTTCCACTGGTTATCAAATGCCTTTAATCAAAGGCACAGTTATACCCAGCAAAGTTCCAAGTAGCTTGGGTGAGGGTAGACTTCTATACAAGCTCTTCGCAAAGACAATATTAGCACCCCCCAAAGATGTCTTGAAAATATTGGGGCATATTTGGGTTGTCACAATGACTAAAGGTGTGTTGTTGGTTTTTTGTAAGTCCTGAGAAGGAGGTGACACATTGTAGTCATTGAAGAAAATAGTCTCCACCACTCATATATCCAAAGATATTCCACTAGGCAATAAAGGTTTCCCTTTCTTTATCATTATTTGAGAAAAGCTTCCAATTTACCTGTATAACTTTACATATAATATACTATATAATGTTATATAATATGTATTTATATATTTTATTTAACAGAATATTACATACTTCATGTTTCTATATACCATGTTTGAATTGTGTTTTTGTATAGCAGAATTTTCTTGGAATGCAGTTATCATGTCTAGTGAAGAGAATTTATTTTGCTTGGAACATCAGCAGTGGTAGCTTATCACTTCAATCACTTCAGAAAATCACATTGCCAACAATCTCCAATCCACTATACCTCCAATCCAATCCTCCAATCCTCTGTATCCACTATACCATCAGCTGGCATAGGTGATTTCCACAGTCACAGAAATGCTGTATGTGCAGCATAGGATAATGTTAGTTCCTCTTCTGATGTGGTCTTTATACTAGGTAGTTTTCCATTCATTTCCCCTTTATACTGCACATAGCGATATTTTATATGAAGGGGCACTGATAGTATTGAGAACTACAAAATTCTCTCACCAAAATGCGAATTCCTATCTAGAACACACAGATCACAAGGTAAAAAAGAACTCCCTACCCTGTTATCTCCACCGAGGGTCCCCCATGGTAAAAATGACTTGGGCGCCTATCTGCCATCTTTCTAGATTCACATGCACAAGCAGTGTACTCAGGGCAGAAACCTTTGCTTTTTCAAACAAGGCAAGATCTAGCACATTTGCTCCTGCCCACCGCAACTCTGGTACTTTGATACAAAGATCTGTAGTTAATCCCAGAGGACTAGGTCACCCAGCCCATCCTGATGATTTCTGTAATCTAAAATTACAATGAGAAAGATCATGATTTTTTGTTTCTTTCTTCCTAGTGGGGCCACGTGTACAAATTTTCTAACTCCTATGCTACACTTAGCAAAAACCTCCCTGGGAATTCCACTCAAATGAGCACTTGCTTTGGGGTCATTTGAAATGTTGTAACAGGAAGAAGTAAAGCTGAAATTTTCTGTTTTCTGCCATTAAAAAAAGGCAGTGCTTGATTCCAAATGCTGGCATAGGTCATTCCATAATAAGGATAAAAATGGAAAATTCTGTAGTTGTATTCTTTCTTTCTTAAGCCACAATTAGAGTCACCCTCTGGACAAGCAAAAGGAATATTATTTACAATTCAGACACTTTATAACAAATATGAACTAGAAATCATTTGTGTGTATATGTGCATTTGTGTGTGTACACACTCCTGTTCTACTGGAAATGGAGCCAGGGTTTTCACCCTGAGCTACATTCTCAGCTTTATTCATTCATTCATTCATTCATTCATTCATTTAGACAGTATTCTTGCTAAGTTGCTAACTCACTCACACTGGGTTTAAACTTGCCATCTCTTGGTCTCAGCCTCCTAGAGTACTTGGATCATAGGTATGCACTAACATACCAAACTCTGAGGCACAAAAAAATCCTTTTAAAACATCCACAGATGTTTTATACATACACATGTAAAACATACATGTTCACACACAAATGCCCACATGCTACAAGCTCAGTTGCTTATTAATGGGTCATAGCTAAGTATTTTAAAATTTTATCCAGGGGCTGCAACCTTCACTTGGGAATTATTAACCATCTCCAGTTTATTAGCTTCTTCATTCCTGAACTCAAGGGCCTATGGAGCCTGGGGAAGAGTTAGAAGCTTCAAAAGCACCATTTTTAGGATGCTTTCCTCACCATAGTAGAACTAAAGTCTCTTTAAGTTCTGATATCCCATGTTTTAAAGGCCATTCTTCTTTTTCCCTAGCAAATGCTGGTTACCTTACCACTCCCTCTGAGGTTACCTCTGAACCCTGGCAGAACATGCCAGGCTCTGGCAGGACAGCTCTTCTTGGTGCTCCTCAGACCTAATCAAGCGAGATAATCTGAGGGCCACATGCAGATCGATAAGGAAAGTGGCTATGAGCTTCTAGGGCCAGTGCTTGATACTATAATGGGACATCTCCAGGCCGAATACACAGAACAGTCACGGGCACCTCCACTGGCCACCCATAAGAGTATATATTAAGATTGGTGCCTGTTACACATTTATATGAATGGACATGCACTATTGAATCACATTCCATTGCTAAAATCACACACAGGAGAACCTTTCTGTTAACTTGTTCCAAAGAAAAAACTTTAGTAAAAAAATAGATGTCTTTTACACCAAGTCCCAAGACTGTGCTGCCATGCTATACAAGCATTATAGTAATATGTGCAGTTCCTACGACAGGTCTATACTGTGTACTCTCAAGGACAGAATCTTACCAATACTTTAACATTTTAGATCTCGGTTCAGGTTTCAGGAGGAGCTGTAGCAGTCCAAAAGGTCTGGTATGTATAAGCTGGGTATAAATTTCCCTCATTGTCCCTGTAAGTGCATGCTGGGGATACTGTGGGGTGGGCTCCATGGCTGTGGCCTCAACATTATAGCAAAGTCAATACTGTGCAATTGAAGAAAAGGTCAAAATGAAATAAAGGAAGACAAAGTGACATGACAAAGAACAACGCTTTTGTGATGTCAACCTTACTGAATGTGTAATATACAGGTATAATGTAACAATAATTTGACAGACTCTCTCCCACATAATACTAGAGATCAAGGTCAAGGTAAGTATGAGAAAACACATGACTATAGCAGGCAGGGGTTTCTGTGTGAGAACAGAAGATAAGGAGTTCATAGGCAGGGGAAGGATCTTCCCCCATACTAATGCATCTATTGGCCTTTGGAAAGAAAGACACTGAACCTTTCTCAGCAAGAGTAATGTGCACAACAAGGAGAGGTGAGAAGCTGAATTTGGCAGTGGAATTATAAATACACGCCACAGAGGATCACAGTCACTTATTCAGTCCAAATAAATCAAACATTCCCGCTACACCCTCAAGGAGAGTTTTAAAAATTAACAAGGGAGTATTTTAGTAGAAGCACACAAGGAGCCCTTCCAAAATCCATTTAACTACATGAAAGGAACTGGTGACTTGCTGCTTCAGTTCTAAACCCAATGCGAACATTGCCAAGTCTAAATACGGAACGAGTAGTTATAGCTGAGCAAGATGTACATGGCCAGTAACGTTTCCTACAAGAGATACTTTGGTGAGTAAGGAAACAAAGTTCTGATGGTTACCAAAAGGCTGGGGTGGTGGGGAAAGAGGAAATGCAGAGTTGCTGATCAGTGAGCGCAAAGTTTCTGATAGGAGGAATACGCTTTGAGATCTATAGAACAACAAGGTAACTATAGTTAATAACTATGTATTTTCATATTTTAACACAAGGAAGAGTGAATTTCAAATGTCTCACCATAAAAAATGAAACTATATGGGGTGGTGAATGCTATTTTACTTGATTTACTCGTGCCATGTTGTATATGTATATGGAAACCTTGGTACCCTATAAATGTATATGCAATTATGATTTCCCTCTCAAAGCTAATTATAAAATTTAAAGTAGAATTTTAAAAAGAAGACGAGGAGGAGTGGAAGGAGAAAGGAAAGGCTAGTGAACAGCTACCCTCTGACAGGTATCACACCTGCTTATTGAAATAAACTGAAGGAGCTCATTTCGGAGGCAAAAGAAATTAGAAGAGAATTTGACCTGATAAATAGTTCCTGGTCTCACTTTCAATTTTCAAATAATCCCATTGCAATAGTTCTGATAATATCGCCAATGAATCATTTCTTGAAATAAACTTGATTTGAGAAACTGATATTAGAGTCACCACTTCATTTCTCTTCACAGCCTGTGAACTTTTTCCATGGGCAGAGCCTCCTGAGATCTCTTAAGACAACGAAATAGCAGGTTGAGCGAGGTCTGGGGGGAGGGAAGATTTCAAAATGAGAAAATAAGCAACTTTTAACTGGTTGATTAGAATTTTCTTGCAAAGTCAGAAAAAAAGTTATAACAGCAAGTTACAATTATGTCTTCATTCCCTCCCTCAAGTTACTAACAGAATTTCTAACTACTGTACTTCTCTACAAGATCATAATCAGAACAACAGAGAGCAAGGATGCTTTCACTGGGCTCTCCAAAGAGTCCTATAAGACTCCAGGCCTCATCCTCACTGGGGCATCAGTTTGGTGCTAAATCATAGTAACAGCAATATGACCTGCTATCTGTTGCTTTTATCTCTTTTTAGTTTTGTCTTCCTTGAACAACAAGGCATAAAATTAATATCAATTGTAAGAATGACCATTTGGGAAAAGTAAATAAGCATCTATCAAAATTTATGGTGTACCTTTTTTAAGCATGAGCCATAGAGTTCATCAGGAGGTCTCCCTTAGAATTCACTGAGCCTTATTAAGTATTAATGCTCATTCTCCTACATGCGAAGATTAGGATTCAGACCATTTAGGGACACTTTACATACACTCAGGACCAGCCTAGAAGTGTGCTTGAGCTCCCCCTAACTTGTAAAATGGGACTGTTCTCTGGGTAGTCTGCAGTCTCCTCGCAGGGAATACTGATGTCATCTTTGCTGAGCACTTTGAACCTACTCAGAGAAAAGCCGACAGGCAAATTCCGACATTCTTTTCACAGGATGCCAGACACAGCTATTTTTTTCCACATATAGAAAACCACCTCTCTAACCAGGCCAGTTATATAAAATTGCTATGCAAGGATGAAGGGATCATCTTCCAGAACCTTTGTAGATTGTCTGTAGTGTTTTGAGTAGTGTTTCCACCATTCAGTCTTCTCTCCATCTGTTCTTTGTTCTTTGTTCTTTCTTGCAAATCCTAGTAAAGGAAAGAAAGCGGGGGGGGGGGGAGGCAGAAATGTAAATAGAGAAAACTAAACAATAATCACCTTTCTTGCAGTTGCTTATTTCCTAGAAAGTGGTGTTCTAGAATTCACCAAATGGATCTGACTGAAAAATACTGGCCTGTGTCTACAGTCAGTTCTACCGCAGAGATTGGCCTTGTGTGTATACACACCATAAATTTTGCCTTCAGGGCACTTGCTTCTCACAGTAGAAAAGGAGTAGGTTTGACTACAGAGAAGGATGTTTGTGACTTTCGGTGCTGTGGTTAAGCAAATGTGAGAGGCAGTAGACACTCAAGTCACCCCTCCCCCATCTCCATCTCAGTATCTCTCCCTGGTCTATCCACACTGACACTTTTGATCTGTGCATCCAGATGGCTTCCCGTTGTCTTCTTCCAAAAGTAAAGCCAGGTTAGCTTAGGAATAACCACCACTATTCTTCAATTTGGATCAACAACCATGAATTCTTTAACTTCATAGAGAAACCTCTCCAAAGGGGTAAAGCTTATTACTCACATTTTCATGAATTACTCATTAAGCAAAACATTAAGACCCAGAAAAGTTCTGTGAGCAATATACCTTCTGAGAGGTATTTCTCCTAGGGTAGAGTTGCTTAATTCTTAAGATCACCAAATAAAATCTAAATTTCCACCAAGTCTTCAGTTTGTGCTCCCCATGGTTTAGCCAAATAACCACAGCCTGTACCTTGTTATCCTATGATCCTAATTCTTTTATGTTTAAAAATATACTTTCTGTCCCACACAACTCATTCAAGAGCTCCTCTAAGATTTCAATGGAAGACCCAGATCCTGCCAAAAAGGCCTCCATTACAATGAAATCCCCTGAACTCTTTGATCTGTCTCTCTGTTTATTCCAGACTTCTGACTCTAGGAATCATGAAGTGGCTTTTCCTTTCTTAGATGGCAAACTCTGTCATGCCTCATAATTGAGTGGGCACCCGATAAATGAATGCTATAGTACTTGGAGAAATAATACACTTCCTATTGGCAGCAAATCCAAGAGAAACCTCCTTAGAAGAGAGGACTGTCAATTACCACTTAACAAGCCTGAGTTGGCTCCACAGAAAAAGCCAACAAAATTATAACAACTTGGTCCCCAGGAGCAGCCACGTCGCTATCTGGTTGCTGCTCTCTAGTCACTGGGTACACGGCTGGTCCCACAGAAGCTGCCCAACAAGTCCTTGTTGGTAGATTGATTCATAAAGGCATGAAACTGGTGATATGTAATCCATCACTTGATAGGTAGACGCCAGCTGGGTTCCTCACCGTCTGGCTGTGCCCAGCTTCTGACCTCCCATGGTCCTTGGCGCTCTGACAGCTGACAAATCTAGCTGGGTGTGAGACTCTGGGCCAAGAGCAAGAAACAGACCAAGGACTGGGAAAGCTGTTTTCAAACACTGGCCAGCGATTTGTTTTTGCTTCTCTGGCAGCAGCTGCCACCAGATCCCTGTTTCTCTCTGAGTGCAGTCTCATTCAAATTTTCCCACACAGCTTTCCTTCTCTACTGCCTTGAGCCAGAGCTACTGGCTTGACACCAAGTGACTGACCAGGAGAGTGCACGTTAGACTCACCTGGGAAGCGTTGAAATGCTCATGCCCAGGCCTGCTTTCCAACATGGTTATACTGGAGTAGAGTGCCAGCATTTATATCCTTGTAGGCTTCCCTGGAGATTTTACCATGCAGGTAAGATAAAAAATCATTGCCCTGGGTGTGGTAGGGCATGGGCCTGTAATCCTTCCCAGTGGTCTGGGAGGCTGAAGCAGGAGGACTGCAAATTCAACCTAGCCTTGACAACTTGGAAACTTGTTGATACTGCCTCAAAAGAAAAAATGAGAAAGGAGCTGAGATATATAGCAGTGTTAAGATCCTAGGTTCAATCCCTAGTACCACAATAAGTGAAGAAAGGGAAAGGGAAAGGGAAAGGGAAAGGGAAAGGGAAAGGGAAAGGGAAAGGGAAAGGGAAAGGGAAAGGAAAGGAAAGGGAAAGGAAAGGAAAGGAAAGGAAAGGAAAGGAAAGGAAAGGAAAGGAAAGGAAAGGAAAGGAAAGGAAAGGAAAGGAAAGGAAAGGAAAGTCTCACTCACCCTGGTCCATACTTGCAATACCTTTGCCTGTGTTTCACAAAGAATTATTTATCATCATCACCGTCACAATAGCAGAAACAAATGTTGTCATTATTAGCAATAATAGCTAATAAGTACTGATAATTTACTGTATGCCAAATACTGTTGTATGTGGTTTAATTGTACAAATGCATTTGATCCTCATAAAAAGTAGATGCTATGGCTAACCCCATTTTTCATGTTAACAAAACTGATGGCTAGAAAGAGGTTAAACAGTTTGACTAAAATTTAACAGCTAGTGTCCAGAGTGAGGCTTTGAACCGGATGCCTGGTTCCATCACCTACTGTTGTAACTTACACTGCCTCTGTGCATTCATCCAGTGCATGAAGATTCAGCTACGTGACGGGTGGCCTCATCATTGGACTCCTGTACAGAGAAACTATCTTCTCAGATATTCATAAATGCATATAGCGAGTCCCATTATCTCTAGATCAGAAACGCTCAGTAGTTTACTAATTGCTTTGGGAATAAAAACCCCCATGTTGTATCTGCTCCGCTGGACTCACCTGCCACTCTATCTGTCCTCCCACTTTAAGCATGGTTATCCTCCAGCAATTCTAAATTACTTACTGTTCCTAAAGCTACCATGTAATCCTAAAAGCAAGCTCAAACCCTGAGGCTCCCCTCCATTTTGGCATGTTCCCTATTAACATTAGAACTTCACATAAATGTGTTTCTAAAGCAACATAGACATGCTAGGACTGAATACACCCAAAGAGCCAGCAAGGGAGAAACTGTGTTCGGCCCTTCGAGGAGTACAAGTAGCAGCATAATATGAATTGGAACCGCATTCATAACCAAGAAAGAGAGCCTTGTATACAGCAGCTACACATGTCTACAAAACTCCTAAAAAGTTCAAAACCTGGGATTATCATTGTGAAATTGTACTTATTAAAGAACTTCCTGTCTTACAACTTGTGGATTAAAATTCTTATGACCTAATAGATAAATGTATACCTAGTTATTTCAATGAGAGGCCAACAATTCTTGATTTCCTTAGAAACTCCTATTTTCAGAGTGTTTTAAATGATAAATCACTGTATTCCAGAACTTCCTCTAAATTGCTTTTGTGACACATGAGAAGAATTGAATTTTGGACCACAGTCATAGAAACTGATTATCAGAGTTTCCAGAAAATAAGTGGTCCAGCACCTCATTCCTGTATTAAAAAAAGGGAACCAAACCTAACACTTCACTAAATAAGACACTAAGGAGACCATAGTGCCGCCCAGAATGTGTCCAGTGCTGACCTACTTCAATTTAAATGTAAACTACAGGACTTCTGAGTTGTTTTACATCTCTCATGGGTCTAAATCTATCTACTACCTCCTCTGACATTTCATTCTCATCTGTTATTGACTGGCTGACCATCTGTCCTCTATTTGTTTAGAGACAAGACATCTTTCTATTCATGAAAGGTATACATAATGATTAAATCCTCAACAATTTTCCCTACCTACCCTAAGAGTTTGCACATTACAGAGTCATGTCCTGCCCATGACATCTTAGTTGTGGCACTGCTGACATTTTGAGTCAGATAATTCTTTGGACGGCTGCCCTGTATACCAGAGGGTACTCAGTTCCACCTATGACCTCTACTCACTAAATGTCAGTAGTACTGCTCATCCAGGTATAACAACCAAAAATGTGTGGAAACACTGACCAGTGTCAAATGACGATGACATATGTTTTCTGGGGAGTATAATTACTCCCAGCTGAAAACCAGCCAACAATTGAGCCTCATACTCAATCCATTTTGGAATTTCATAGTTCAACTCTGAACTATTTTTTACCTCATTTGACCATATTTCTATATGCTGAAATTATTTGGAAACAACATATAAAATTACCTTTTGCCCTAGTATTTAAAAAGTAATTGTTTTTACTGGTCTATTAAAAATGGCTCATTTGTAATAAGTCCATATTAAACATTTGATTTAGGATTGAATTGGAGGTTGGGAGTTGATTCAGCCGGGATCTGTAAGAAAGCGGTCCTTTAAGACAGTCCCTCTGAATCTGTATATTTCTCTTCTGGATCTTCTTCAGGAAAGCATGGGTTTGTCATTTTCACAGGTGGCTATATGTACAGTTTTGTCTACTGCTTCATACTAAGTATATTATATCCTCTTAGAAGGCATTTCTATCAGTTAGGTATAAGTAAAAGGTCAATTTAAACTGATGTTGTGAAGTAGGAAAATATATTCAAATGAGAAGGGAACTGAGGGGGAGAAAGGAAGGGAAAAGAAAAAATGATGAGAAAAGAAGGGAAAACTGGAAACAAAGCTGTTGTAAATAAGGAGGGGAAGAGGAGTTGAAGGGAGGGTGGGGGATCAGAAAAAAGGGATCAAGTTCTATCATGTGCTGCAGGTACAAATTCCCTATGACTATATGATCTTATGTAGACCTAAATATAGTAATAAATATAATTAATAATAAATAAAATAAAATGCTTAGATACCATTGAGAAAGGGAATTATTAGCTCAGGTAAGTGAAATCCACACAGAATGGCAGCTTCCATGACAAGCTGACCTGGCTCAGGCTCTCAAATTTCCGCGCTATTTCCGATTCTCTCAGCCCTCTCACTGACTTTCATATCAAATTGACTTCCTGCATTGGGGCAATATACAAAAGCAGCGTTGGCTTTCTGCCTACAGACCACATTAGTGAGAAGACAGTACCTTCCGAAAAAGTTCCAAACAATTGTCCTGAGCTTCACAATTACTGAATCAGCTTGACTTAAATATCCAATCCATGGGCCAGTCAGGGCCAGAGGCTGACAGGTGGAGGTCCTGAACCAATCTCAACATATAGTTCAAAGGGGAAGTTTACACAGAGGGGTTTAGAAAGTAGAAAACCTGATCCCTGACCAACAGCATCTACATCTCATGGAAATATCTTAGAAATTCAAATTCTTGGGCCTCATCCCCATCCTACTCAATCAGAAACACTTGGTGTGAGTCCCTCTAATCCGCTGTATTTAAACAAGTCTTTGAAGTGCTTCTGATACAACCTGAAATTTGTCATCCAGCGCTTACTACCAGGATCTGTTCATGAGAGAGAAGGGTGAATCATATGTGTTTCACTGGGCTATGACACAATAAGAAAATGCTGGAATGGAGGCCGGGGAAGTTAGCATTACCATATTTCAGAAGGGGATAGTTCTTTACAGTTCTTTTTTCTGGTGCTGAGATTGTACAGATCAGTGCCACAAATTAGCAAACTGGTTTGAACACGACTTCAGAGGTCCCTATTTATCAATAAAATGGCCTTAGAGAAAAGGAAACCACAACCATTAACCTTAGCATTTTTCTGTGGGCTCTAACCAACTCTCCTCAAGGAAACTGGATGTGTTTACACACATATTTGACAGAAGTAAAGCTACTTAGCCATTAAAACTGCATTGAAGAAGTCATTCTTTCATAGAGTTTCTTAATCATGACTAATGCTAGGAATCATCTAGATTAAGGTCATGTACAGATCCCCAGGCTCCACCCTAGACCCACTGATTCAGAGTCTCCAAGGAAGGGGACTCAGAGTCTTTCCAGAGGACAACAGTTTCTTCCTTTCTTTTCTTTACCCTACTTACCCACTACCAGGGCCTTTAATTTTTCTTCATCAAATCTTGTTCTACCCTGCCTACCAAATAAGGTACCCTTCCTACTACTGCCACAGTCATCTTTCTCAAAGGAAGTAGGCGGAGGCTCTAAACAAAATTCATCATAAGACCCTGCCATGCTTCATACAATAACATTGAAAGCCTTAGTGGAATTTACTGGGGTCCACCTGATCCTGTCCTTGCCTCCTTTTTGCTTTACTTCCCCTGAACCATCCTGAGTCCTTCGCGTATCACCCTTAGTCCACCTGAACCTCTGAACCATCTTGAATCCTTGTACTGCCTTGAATGCATCCCCCCTTCCCAGTACATTAGTTGGATTAATGCTTGGTTATGGCGCCATAATAAAACTCAGTAAGTGAAGACAAAAAGCTTACCTTTAACTTTCTCTATGTCAAAAGACAGCAAGTATTTCCCCCTGCAAAGGGCTGTATTTTATGAGCAATATACTCTCTACTGTTTCTTTCTCCTCCTCTTCTCCTCTTCCTCTTTTCTGTACAATATTACATAAGCATAAACAATCATTCTTATTCATAGGTCATACAAAAATAGGCTCCTGGCTGGATTTGGTTCATAAGGCCTAGTTTGCAGACCTCCGATGTATATGACCACTGCCAAGACATGCAGACAGTAGGAGATACATGCTTGAATGAGTAGCTCTGAATAGACCCAGTCATTCAGAAACCTGGGCTAATGGAGCAGCCGCTTCTTGAATGTTTTTTGTCATGATGCAGACAAAAAGAGGATGCACACAAGCAATTAAATGCCCCAGTATAGAAGTGGCACCTGGAAATTCTGCTCACAAGTTGGCCGAAGTTAATCTCTCACTGTACCAACCATAAGAGGCCAGGTAGTGCAAACCTACCATGGGTCATGAAGTAGGGAGGTTTTTGAATCACTTGGTACAAACAATCAGTACATTCAGTTTAGAGCCAAGTTTGGAAAGCCTTTTCTGATACACTCATTCTTCAGCCAGATTAGCTGTTCTTCTCTTGTAATAGTTTGTGTTCTTCTCTTGTAATAGATTAAATGCAAGGCCTCCTGCATGCTAGGCAAGCGCTCTATCACTAAGCTATGTTTCCAGCCCTATCCTTAGAGAACTGTTATCATAGCACGATAAGCATTTCTGGATTATAGCATCATACACAGGATAGTACCATTGCCTCCTTCTCTGCCTTCCTCAGTCAGTGTCTGTGTGCTCCCTGACTGCCTCAGGTAAGTGTCTGTACGCTCTCTTGCATAGCATCTGCCTCCAGAGATGTTCAATGTGTGTTGCTTCAACAAAGAAATAAATATGGTAGGTTGTGGGAGCAAGTTAAGATTGCCTGTACATGTACTAACAGTTTCTGGTAGCAGTGTCAGTCTCTCTAAACTTAGTTACAGTAAGCACATCAATCTCTATTCATGATTGACTTAATTTTTTTGTTATTAGTTTATATTGTATAAATCTATTTCCTCCTTCTGACCCTTGTCTTCTAATAATCAACTCTTTGCTTCAAGAACTGGTTCTTGAAGCCATGGAATACTGCGATATCATGTGGGTTGCTTTTGCTTTCAGTTTACAGATGAGAAGGCAAGCACAGGGAAGCCCTAGTGACTTTTTCTAAGTTATTCAGCCAATCATATGTTGAGTCAAAGTTGTGCTTCTTTTGATTAAACAAAAACGTTACAGGATTGAACACAGAGCTGCAGCTTAGTTCACCAACAGCTTATTTATGCTAGGAAGCATAATACATGTTTGTCAAAGATAAGTGTTATTGTGCCATATCAGTATCTAGCTTGTAGTGTACATTTCTCTCTGAGTAAAACGTTAAAAAATAACAAGCCACGTGACTGTTTATTAACGTTGTGCCTTTTCATACTGATTCCACTCGCACATCTCCTTTGTCCTCTGTAAAGTGATAATACTTTTCAGAACCCAAGAACAGCTGCACCTAAGGTTTGACAGTCCCACCTCAGTAGCTGGAAGGTGAAACACACGAACATGCATTTGCACTACTACAGAGCACAAACTTCACTTGTTCCACATGCAATGCCTGTGTGCTCACAGCAGTTTGTATAACCACAGGGTGCGTCTCCTGGGTAAAGTCAGTTCTTAAATGAATATCCCCTCTGACAAATGCCCAGAAGAACCTGGGCAAGGACAGCAGAGCTAGGCTACCGCCTTCTGCTTCTCAGAGCATCAGTACACTATAGCCAGGACACAGAATAATTGAAATTGCTAAGACTGAGCCAATCAAGATAAAAACTAGATGATAGATAGATAGATAGACAGAGATAGGGATACGATTTTAAAAGGTGAAACAGCTGAGTGTACCCTGCCACTCTCGTTAGCTGCTTAACAGATCACCGTAGACAATTCACTTCTGCAGAGGAAAGCATGCAAGAAAACTAAACTACACAAACACCGAGTTATACGCTCAGGTACTGTCAGGCACAAAACAAACACCACTCATTTCTAGGAGTGCTGCTTTTGCTTCCCCCCTTTTTTCTCTAAGCCTTGCAATTGAATGTAACAAAGTGTATCAAGAAAAATAAAAGTAAGGGCCCCCTCCCCCAACCCAGAAAAGGTTAAGCTTTTAATTGCAGGCCCTCAAACTATCATTTTGTGCAATTAGCAATTAACTATAATCGGTGATGAGAGAATGCAGAACTGTGCTAGCAATTTGCCTCCTCCTCATCCCAGACGGGGTTATTTTAGTCTTGCTCTGTGACAGAGGAAAAGCCACAACCGTGCGCTCGCGCGCTCTCTCACGCATGCACTCCCTCCAGACACATTTACATTTTAGCAAAATGGCATCTCAGCGCGTTTTGAGATAGGGATCCCGAACCAACACCGAAGGTTCGGACTCCCTGCTCATCACTTTCCGGTTGGACAGAGGCCCGAGCAGGATGCTACCTACCGGCCTCACAGTGCCAGCCTCTCTGAACGGCGCAGGAGAGGCTGGCACAAAGACGTTTGCCGTCCCTGGAAGCTGCACCCCACCCAGCCAGCGGCGAGCCCCGTTAGCGGGGAGGCGAGGGCAAGAGCACCAAGAGTTGCATCAGCGCTAACTGCTCCTGCTGCATTTACTGCCGGCGAGTGCCGGGAGGGCACGCGAAAGACTGTAGGGAGCGCACAGCTGCGGCGGCGGCAGGTTCCCGGGATCAGGAAATTAGGACAGGCACCAGGGATTGGAGGCGAGGGCGGCGCGCGAGCCAACCAGCGGCCGCCCCGGGCCCCGTGAGCCCCGGGGAGACGCGCGGAGCAGCCGGGCCCCCGGAGCAGTTCGGATGGCGGCGGCAGCCACGGCCACTGCCGCTCACGCGCGCACGCTCGCACTTGCACACACACTCGCACACCCCCGGCGCTGGCACCCGGCTGCCTGGAGCGTGTACGAGGAGCGCGTCCCGGAGAAGGAGGGCTGAAGCCGCCGCGCCCCCCCCCCCCCCCC
>PVLD010014762.1:0-51117 GCA_004027595.1 Dinomys branickii | reverse complement strand
TAACTGTACTCCTGGGTTTATCTATATCCTTGGACTCTCACCTTGGGAAGAGATATAGCTGCCTCAGACTATACTATAACATACAGGGGTGTATACAAACTGCCATGGTTGGAGGTGGGAGAGCACATATGCTCACAGCGGACCGCCCGGCTCCACCCTGTCGTCGTGCTATGGGTGGGGGCGGGTCCAGACCTTGTGGATCCAGCATTACCGTTCCCCACCCCTTGCAGCTGGGCAATGGGTCTCCGAAGCTGAAGCTGCGAATGCCGAAACGAGGGTGCGGGCCAGGGGTGTGCTTGGAGCGGCAACCTCCTCCCTCTCTATCTCGTCTCCTTCCAACTGCGCCATGTCAGATCTGCGATCCCCTCCTCCAGAGGAGGTTCTGCTTAGACTTTCCGAGGGTTTCACTTCCTATCTCAGATCCCTCCCGAGTTCAGGATATCCACCTCCCTCCTCTCTGTCCTTCACATGTTGCTATATTTCCATGTCTGAGTGGCACTCCTAGGAGATAATTATTTCCTCTCAGCCCTTTGCAGATATAATCTCACTGCCTCATTTACCTTCTGACATCTATTGTTGTCAAAGAGATAGCTGACTGGAGAATTATTGTTTTTTTGTATGTTATCTGGTAGCTTTTAAGATTATTTGCTATCTGATACTTGGATCAGGGTATGGATTTATTAATTCAGGCAATTCTCAGCATATATTTTTTTCAAAAATTGTTCTGATAGTTCTTGTATTCCTTTCTTCTAGAATTTCTATTAATTGGATGTTAATGTCTTTTAATCTACTTTCAAGGATCTTAAATTTGTTTTTATAGATTTTATCTTTCTGTTTATCTGTGCTACCTTCTCAGGGAACCTTGGGTGTGTTCCCCAGTTTGCTTTTAGAGCCTGTGTAGTCTGGAATCCATAACCCTCTTATTTCTTTTAACCATTTTATGATAAGCACTATATTTTTACTTGTATGATTTCTTTTCATGATTTTTTTTTTTTTTTTTTGTATGAAGAATTGACCTCAGGACCTCATGCTTGCCAGCAGGTGCTGTGGCATTGAGCTAAATCCATGGCTTCTCATGATTTTTTTCCATAACCACCTCTTACTCAATTTTTCCCTATCTTTGTTTCAAAATGTTGTATATATTCTAGTGGAAGTCATGTTTTCATTTATTTTCTTAAACATCTTAATTATATTCACCTGAGCATTTTCATCAAATTGTGCTTAACACTAAACTTCCTAAATATTTTGAAATTTTCATTTTCAGATTCACTCTGAGTGGGAAGTTTTATTTTGGTCTCTGTCTCCCAACCTGACAGATCTTCAGTTGTTTTATGAAATCTTCTAAATCCAAATACAGAATGAAGTCTTATGCCCATGGTTTGAAGTTAATGCTGCTTGGTGATTTAGGGAATCAAATGTCCAATCACAAAAGCAGGAGGTATCATCATTTTGTCTTCCATGACTCTTAACTAATTTCTCTTTATTATTCTTTATTTGTCTCCATGCTACATTCTAGGCAATTTTCTTGTTCCCCTTTCTAGTTCCTTTATTTTCTCTTCAGCCGTGTCTAATCGATAGACAACCTATTCATTGAGTTTCTAATTTTATGACTTTTTTATTATCAGAAGTTCTCTTTGGTTCCTTTTCAGGTTTGCCTGTTTTATCTCCCATAATGCCTCTGGTTTTTGATAAGTTAGACAAAGTTAATATGTAGTCTCTTCCAGAACATTCTATTATCTCAGATCCTTGATAGTGCTAATTCTGTTTCCTGTACCTGCTGATTCTGCTCATGCAGCTTGCTCTCTCATGGATCACATTTTTTTATTATTATGACTCTGTCTCTAGGAAAGGTTGCATTTCCTGTAGGATTTGAAAGTTTCTTGATTTGAATATTTCCATAAGCTACACTTGCTTTTGATGTGACGTCGGGAGTTTTAATTATAAAAAAATCATTTTTTGGAATGTGTTAAATTCCAAACCCGATGGTATATTCTGGTACCAGGAAGATGGTGTGGATTTGGAACCTTAAAGTGCAAGGTGCAGGCATGGATTTTGACTTGCAAACTTACTCTTGCCTTTGCCTTTGAAGATGACATTTACAGGCTGCAGGGACTGGGATGCAGGCCTCTTCGAGGGGCCATTGTTCTACTTAACACACCTCTCTATGTAGCTCAGGCTCCCTGCTCGCAAAATAGGGAGCCATGAAGTCTAAATAGGTTAATGCAGTGCCTGGCACACAACAAACAGTCAGTAAGTACTAGATAACATTCATGATTAAGTCATCATTATTATTATAATTAAATATTTTTTTTTCCATCGGCTCCATGGAACAAGGTAGAGTGTGTTTGGAAAATCTGCACAATCTTAGTCTGATACAACTTTAGAAACTCAATTAGTAAAGTTTGTCAGGGAAAACCTGATAGGCCCAACTATAAGGAACTATGGCAGCGATACCATATGCCATAATATGACAATATCTTCCATCTGTTCAATCAATGTGCTGCTCAACCAATGTATTGAACATCTGCTTAGGACCAGGCGGAGGAGCTGGTACCACGATGGGAGCAGACAGGCATAGGGGCAAAGAGAGTGATTATGGAGAAATGGCTCAGCTTTCTTAAAATAGGTAAAGTCATTAAATACATATGCATTTTCTTTCTCACCTCAGGGGAGAAGATGGTAATTTTTCTCTTTTGTAAATGGTACAGTCACCTTCGAGCACTGCCACAGACAGAAAACACCTAGAAATCAACTGCTTCGAAAAGTTACAAACCCAGCTTTAGGTTTTAACATCTTTAGCCCAACTTTTCAAAGTAAAAGGAAAATCAGATTTTAGAAAGGAGAAAAAATAGAGAATTTCAGAAGAATATGATGCAAAATTTGAAGAGGCTAAGTATGAGCAGTTAATAGGAACAAAATTTAAGCAGTTAAATTCAGAAGAATACTAATTTAAAAAGTTAAAAGAACAGAACTTTAATTCAAGTGCTCCTGTCTGGGGTTGATATTATTTTTTTCAGTTTTCCTAGAGTTAGTGTAGCAAAATACAACTGATAGGTTGAATAGGGTCCATTTTCTGTTATTGCAAATAAAGTTTTATTAGAGCCCAGCCAAGCCCACTTGTTTGTATAATGTGTAAGAATGCCTCGGTACCATGCTACAGAGCAGAGTAGTTGAGACAGATGCTATGTGCCTCTTAAAGCTTAAAGTATTCAAAGAAAGTATTACAGAGAAAGCTTGTCAACTCCTATGTTACACTATCATTGCTGAGATCATCGTGACTATTTCCCACTTTCTGAGGAAAGGTTGGGGAAATCAGGAAAGAAAGAAATATAATGTTTAAACTTGGTAAAAAGATGATATGAGGTATGATCAAAATATACAGTGAATAGTTAAGTTTAAAAAATCATTATAGCAGAAGTCACATTGTCATAAATCTCCCTCAAAATGCTACCCTTTGCTTCCAACACACTTATCCCAGTGTTCTGACCACTTTCTGAAGCAGTTCTGGGAGTGCCTTTCATGAGTGTCTACGAGTTGGGATTAAAAACTATGGTGAACGCTGCTGCTGAGTACCGTCTGATGGGAAGGCAGGTACTGCCTTTAAAAGTAGATTAAAAGACATTAACATCCAATTAATAGACATTCTAGAAGAGGAAAGGCAGGCTCATCAAAACGTGATGGTGTGTCCCTGTCCATCTTATTCACTGTACCTGACACTCTGAGACTTCTGGCTCTTTCTCAAAGTCAAAAAGACCACAAAAGGCCAATGCTTTGAATTGACTCAAAACACTGAGAGAACCATGACAGTACAACTACAGAGGACTTTCAGAAATAGCTCAGAAAGTGGCAGAATGGAGAGATAAATGTGTTAGAAGTGAGAGAGAACATTCTGAGGGGGATTCGTGACACTTTTACTGTAATAAAAAAATCTGTCTTTTACTGTAATAAAAAATTTAAGCATTCACTGTGGTTCTCACTCACACCTTGTACACATTAGTGGGAAAATGTCCCGATCTTAACCAGCTTCCCAGAAACGAGAGGCTTCAGTGGAAATTTCAGTTCTCCTTTCAGTGAGTGTGACAATGTTGTAGTGACTTTCAATTGTATGGGCATAATTTTCTTCCCTTTCTTTCACAGTTGGGCAAGGAAACCACCTTAGGCGCAGAAAGCAGTGACACTGTACTTATTTTGATTGAAAGGCGAGGCAAGCAGTGACACTGTACTTATTTTGATTGAAAGGCGAGGCCAGCAGAGTCTGAGCAGTGCCTGCTGTTGGCATCAGGGACCGGGCTGCACCCTTATGGTGCCTGGCGGACAACAGCATGTAACTCTCAGCAATGTTGTGTCCTCCTCTAAAAGGGGGACCTGGGAGAGAGATCTCAACACTTTCTCTGAGATTAAAAAATACTGCAAACATGTCAAAGAAGTTTAAAAATTGGAAAACTAAATTTTGCTGAGTTCTCTTGTAATTTCCTATTGCAAGTACGCACAGAACTGAAAAACGAAGTGTACTATGTCAAATATGTGACAAAGCAGCTTGAGCTTGAAATATACCCTGTAAGGGACAGCTTTCCCTATGCAAGTTTAGGGGGCGGGGAGGGAAGGAGTGAGAGGGAGAGAGGTAATGGTTTGGAAATTGCTACTCAGTTCTGCAGTTCGGCTGTTAATTTATAAGGTCATAGGTTATGATTTTCCTAAAATTTGGAAAACATGCTTTACTGCTAAGGCTCAAAAGATTTTTGTTTGCATGCTGGGGATGGAACCCAGGACCGTCTGCATGCTAAGCAGGTGCTCTATCACTGAGATACATCCCCAGCCCTCAAAAGATTTTGTGGTAAAAAAGATGTCAAGTTTCTCAATTTCACTGTATGTGGCGGTGTTCAAACCCACAAAACCTGGGGAATCTGCAGTGGGTCTATGACAAGTGTCTGCTGCTGAGAGTTGGCTGTCTGGGAATTCGGTTTACCTTAAAGCAGTCTTCCTCCTCTTTGTACACTGGGTTCATGCTGGTAATGGCTGTGATGAACTCCCCTGCTGTGAGAGGTTTGCGAACTTGCTGCCGAATTCGCCACTCTGTGAGCACATCTTTGACTACTTCCACGATATGTCCTTGGGTGAAGCCATCGGTGACCTTGGCTAGGGAACTGATATTCAAAGCTTTTGAAAGGATGCCTCCTTTGCGCTGAATGATCTGTTTCCAGAGAACTGGTACATCCAAGAGGCCAAAAAAGACAGAGGCCGAGAGTTATCACAGAGCATGCAATGCTAGCCTGGTGCCTTGCCCTGAACCGCACCTCACCAGAGAATACAAAAGGAGTCTACTGCCACCTTCTTTGTAATTCAGACAAGCAGAGAGCTGAGTAACTAACACTCTCCTCTGGGGAATTTTCTGCTGTGTGATACAAAATGGAACCTCTAAGATCTACAGATCCACCTGCCTTTGTGATATGACAAGAAAAATGAAGCCAGGAGAGTCCTAATATTTAGAAAATTTCAAAGCTGGAAATTCATATATAGTATATATGAAGGCATTTCTGCTCATCAGAATATTATATTATCCAAAAATTTTAGGTAAGGAGTGTAACTGTTTTTAGTTATAATGTCCATTTCCCATATTATTTTTTCTGAAATTATTTGCATAACTAGGATTAGAGTGCTGATTCCAGTTTTCATTAACTACTGCCAGCCTCTCTATGTTACCATACAATGGATTTCATCAAACAGTTGGAATCTTATGTTCTCTCCCAACAACTGTTAGTGAATCTTCAGTAAATGACAGACCCAAGCTTGGTTCTGGGTCTGTTCAATCTGAACACAGGAATGTTGTGAAAACTTTAGTTATAGAATGACCTCCTGTAATCTTATTTTAAAAAAGATTGCATTTGGAGAACTAGGTCCAGTCTGTTTAGACAGACTCTGAGAAGTCACTAGGATTTGCCATGTCCAGGCAAGCATGGGCAAGGGGCACATTCACAGGACTATCTGTCCCAGCACCAGAGGTCTGTCTCTCTGCTCACATGACCTGGCCAGACATTTCCAAAGCATTGCACATTCTTTAAGGAATATTGATGCTGTTTTAAAAAAATGACCATTATACACGATCTGAGGATTTTCAGGTGTGATCCAAGTTCAGTTCTGAGTCTGTTCAGTGACTCCACCATTCAAATCTGTTGACTCAAAGATGGCTGATAGGAGGTAAGGATCCAGTTACTGCCACAAAGGAACAAGATGGCCTGCAATGACCTACAAACCATGGCACAGAAGGCTCCTTTGGGGCCGTGATTATTCTGGCAATTCACCTCCACTCTTTTCTTGGTGAACTGCTTGGCCCTGGGGTGAGTGAGTTGCTGGGAAAAGGTGGATGTTACTAAGGGGCTTGGCTGTCTCTCCAGTTTGGGAACCAAGGGCTTGGAAATCTTTAGTGAGACTGACACAGGGTGCAGGAGCCCCACATTGGGCCAAACCACTGTCTAAGCCCCTGGAACTGCTCTGCCACTTCCTTGGTGAGTTTATTTGCACCTGAGCCCTAATCTTAGCTGTAGAGCAGAAGTAGCAAGATTTGCTTCTTGGTGCTGCGGTGTTGCTATGTGAAGCCGTATGACAGTGTATGAGAGCACTCTGAGGAGCCCCATTCGTGTGTGTGTGTGTGTGTGTGTGTTATTTTCTGTAGCTGTCTTACTGTTACTACAATTATTATTACTAGTCATTACAGCATGCACCAAAATGTCCTAACTCTCATTAAAACATCAATTATAAAAGACAACAGAAAAATAAACTGCAGAATATGTCAAAGGATATTTGTGTGAAAACAGGTTAGAGCAGGTAAGGGAATCCTTACCCAAATGGTAGCTGCTACAGAGTTAGAAAGCAGAAAACACAACCCATGGTGACAATGGGAAGCACCAGAGCAACTAGACAACAGCATTGCTGGGGAGCTGGTGTGTCTGCCGTCCTAACCTGCAACGTGCACACGTGTAGCAGTCCTGGCAGTGGCAGGGAGAGTGTGCGTGAGGACCCCGCCAGGACTGCAGAAGGCAGGAGGGAACCTGGAGTCTGAATGCTGTACCTTGCTTCCTCTCTTCATTTCTCCAGGCTAATCTATACCCTCTTCCCTCCTTTCTCCCCCTTGCCCTCCACTTCTCCTCCTTTTCTGTTTTTCTTTTCCCCTGGGGCAGGGTCTCAGTATGTAGTTCAGGCTGACTCTGAACTCATGATGTAGCCCAGGATGGCCTTGAACTCCCAGGAACCTTCCTGCCTCAGCCTCTCAAGTGTGGCATTATAAGTGTGCACCACCATGCCTGACTCTTCTCCAGACTGAAAAGAATCTGGTGTTGGTCTTCCCTTCATCTATTTTTGCAATTGCCAATGGATTCCATACTGGTGAGTGCTTGACATGACCTGGTGTCTTAACACTCATTGGGATTTCACAAAAGCAGAAGAGGTGACTAACAGGTTTTGGGTGAGCTTCCACAGCCTTGAGCCTTGACTTCCAGACAAGTCCAAAGATACTGCTGGACTCCTCCCATCAGACTGTGGGCTTGGGTGGGTCCCATGAGGAACTGAGTCATTGGTGAGACAGACCGCCAGGACAGGAGGGTAGTGTTGGGAGTGTGCAGGGAAGGAGGTCTACATGGGATTCTGGGGGGCAGACAAAGTATCCCGCAATCTGGGCTGGTGGACTTTCTTTAAAGAGAGAGTCGGATTTGGGGGCATGGTGGCAGATGCTGAGTAAACCTAAGGACTGTGAATCCTCGGGGTGGCTGCCTGGGCTCTTGGGACCTTCACTTTCCCAGGCAGTGCAGAGGCGCTTGGCCAGGAGGATGAGTGCTTCTGGACACTTTTGGAGCTGAGATGCTGGTAGATAAACAGCCAAGCAGCAGCAGCTGAGGATCTGTGGCTCAGGCTCCACAGGCAGGAAGAGACCGGTTGTAACCAAGGCTGTGGCAGGGGCAGTCTCTCTTGGAGATGGGTGTCCCAGCCATGGAGGCTTGGAAAGCTTCATGACGACTAAGAGATGCTGGGTGGCATTTATGATGTTGGCAAGAATGGCGACCACAGCAAACTCCCACCAAGGGAGAAATATGCAAAAAGCACGTAGCCTGGTAAATGGAGCCTAGACCATGAGAAGAGCTTCCTGCAGGTTCCTCACCGCCCACGAGCAGAGCAAAGGGGCACCTGTCCTTGCTTGTCCTTGATGATGCTGTGAGGAGGTTCAGATCAGAATCTGTGATGGGATTCAGGTTCTCAGATGCCTGGCACTTTGTCAACAAACAAAATCGCTCACACTGGACACCAAGGGCTCCATTTTTAAAAGGCTGAGAGTTTTGTCAAGCAATAGAAACCAAAACTGGACCGAAAGCCGAGAATAAGACGTTAGCCCTATGATGAATAATACTCTGCCTTGTTTCATGAAAATAGCTTGGAAAAGTTACAGTAAAAAGAAAGGAAGGGCCAGAGAAGTGGGGGTGAGACAGGTGCATAGCAAAGTGAGCACCCCAGAGCCTGCAGCGTGGGCCCCTGGCACCGCCCTCAGCTGCTGTGGCGAAGGTTGTGGCTACTCCCTGTCCCTGCCTGGTGTCCCAAGCTGGGTGCGGGCCCACCCCTCCTCTCATCCCTCCTCCTGCTCACCTCAGCAGGGTTTCTCCTCCGCACCCAGCACTCCCTCTCCTGACACTTCCACCACGCTGCCAACATCCATGCCTTCCCGGGGCTGTGTGGTCATGAGAGCCGCAGAGCCCTGGGGCAGCTCTCCATAGACCAGCACTCCGAGGCTGCGGGGTGACGAGCCTGTCAGGGTTCCCCAGCTCTTAGGCATCAGCGCCTGGGTTCTGAACCTCTCTGCTCCGGAGCCTGGATCCCATGGCTCTTTCCAGCTCATGGTGCTGCTTCCTGGGGCTACTGTTTCAGTATTATTTTCACCTACATGTGTTTGAAGTGGCAGCACACACCTGTACTCCCAGCACTCTGTGAGGCTGAAGCAGGAGAATTCCACGTTTGAACCCAGACTGTGCAATTTAGCGACTTAGTGAGCCCCTGTCTCAAAATAAAAGTTTAAGAGTGTGGGGAGGCAGCTCAGCACGAAGGCCCTGAGTTCAATCCCTAGTATCAGAAAAAAAGTGTTAAAAGGAAATGGATTTTGATTTTAAGAAGTCTGAAAAAAAAAAGCTCATGTTGTATTTAACGTTTGTGTTAAGTAAGTCAACATGTAACCTGACAGAGGCTGGGAAAAGTTAACTCAGTGTAAAGGAACAGTATTCCACAAGGATGCCAGCATCACCATGCGGACAAGATGAGGGGGCCTCATGTACCTGTCAAAGGAAACTCAGCAGTCACAGGGGCTTTTGTCACCTTTGGGGCCAAAAGTAACGGTCTCACTCAGTTGCCTTTGCCCTGGGCAAAGAGCAGTAAGTCCACAGATCCAAGGGACGACGCTTTGCTCCTAGGTCCCAGTGACTTATGTTTGGGTCCACTGGTCTACCTGGGTTCAGGTGTGCACCTTCCGTGGTGGCCTGGCTCCCAAGGACACCCACGCTCACTCTCCTGACCTCACACATCTGCAAGCCAACCTCGCTGACCCCCATCTGCGTCCCCTGGGGAGAAAAAGCTTGGGATACTTGCCATATCTGGAAGCATAGTCTGGTCTGGGAACCAAAATAATTTTTTCATAGACTTTGCAAAAAGATTGGAGTTCGGCATCAAAAGGACGCTGCGTTGTCCCCACGATTAGAATCCTGTCACCTGGCTGCAAGAGTTTCAGGATTTTGGGAAGCTGCTTTTTCAGGCGTTTTGGTTCATTCTGGGAGGAAGAGGAAGGGGAAATGTTAGCGCACGTATGGAACAAAGAATGGATGGAGAACAGAGGAAAGCAGGTGCTTAGCAACAGAATGGGGAGCGGCCGACATTTGTTGAAGTGATTTCAAAGCTCTGATAAACACAGTTCCTCTCAGGGTGTCCCAGCGCCAGCGTTAGAGTGCACTTCCGTGTCTGGGTGATTTTTAATTGTTGGCGTTTCCTTTCCTGAATCTCTGTAATTCAGATTTGGGTCACGGGAAGGAAGGAAGCACCTGACTGATCAGGGGGTGCCTGACCCTCAGATGGGAAACAGAGCTGACCTCATGGTGAAGGAGACCTGTGGGGACCTGCAGGGAGCTGGCAGTGCTTGTGTTTTCAAGTTGTTTGGTAGAAGGCTCAAGATTTCCTCTGCTGACTGAGTCACCGTGAGAACCTGGGGTCCTGGATCTTGGGAGAAACACTAGGTTACATAAGACCCTGAAACGTGGCCCTCCGGTAATCTGAAAGTACTTCGAGCCTCTATTATTTCAGCATAATCTCAGCACTAATGAGGGAGAACAGCGAGCTCCGATGGGCCTTCGGCTCTGTGCCCCAGGGGCTTCCGGAAGCAGGAGTCAGACGGGGGCATGTTGCCAGGGGCAACACTGTGGCTGTGAATTAAGTACCACTGGTGCAGACAGTGGCAGAAGCGAGAACAGGCAGAGGAGTGGGGTGGCCAGAGACTCCCTGGGCACAGTCCTGGGCTTTTCTGCTCCCACTTGACTCAAGGCTAAGGATGCTCTGTGTCTTTCCCTGAGAACATTGCTCACTTACATGTTTTCCCTGGAAAAATGTGATTTAGATCCTTGGCCCGCTGAAAATAACTGGGTTCTGTGTCCTTATGATGGAGTTGCAGGCGTTGCTGAGACGGTCTAGGTGCAAGGTTTCTGTCAGTGTCTGCAAATACTCTCTCCCTTCGGCTGGTTGTCTTTTCTCTCTTTAGGTGTTATTCTTCTTTAGCTTGGGGGCTTGGAAGAGCCCTATGGACTTGCTGCCCCTGTCTGGGGTGATCTTGGGGCCCTGTTAAGCACAGGGGTACAGGGAGGAGACTCAGAAGTAAGGGATTCAAGTGATGTGTACCAGGGCTGGGCCTCCGGTACACAGCTGGTGCTCAGCCAATGCCTGTTGAATAGCTGATTCTCTCCCAGCCCTGCATCTTCATCCTTTACTTCTGTTACCCCAATAATTCACCCTTCCTGAGGCAAACTCCTTCTGCACCCACACTTTACCTTCCATACTACCCGAGGCCTCCTCACCGCCCCATCTTCCTTTCCCCGGAGTCCTGTGTACAGAGTGGTTCTAGGAGTAGCTTTGGAGACAGTTTGGGGCCAGCAAGAGTCACTCGCTGGAGAGGGCCAGGCTGAAATCCAAGCATAAATCCAAAGTTCTGTTCTTTCCCAGGTTCCCTGCAGGGCCTCAGCCTGGGGAGCCCTACACCGTGCAGCACTTAAGCTGCTAGGTTTTGAGTCCAGGTGGGCCATTTAGTAGCTCTGTGACTGGAGGCCACGAGCTGAATTCACTTGGGTCTCAACCTCTTTATCTGTAAGATGGGGATGAAGACAGCGCTTTACTTTAGTTTCACACAGTGCCTGGCCCTGAGCATATGCTTTTTCAAGGGGATTGTGACAGTCCTTCCTCTTGTCTTCCGCGAAAAGCTTCTAGACCTGTTCATTTTTAAATGTAGATGGAGCTGCAACCCCACGCAGATTCACCACTGGATACAAATCTGGGGATTTAAAAATGGATCTGGAAATTCATAAGACCCAGCCAAAGCAATCTTCAAAGAGAAAAGTTGGGTGGGAGGCTCCGACACAGAGCCTTATCCTGTGGAACTGACCTTTCAGCAGGGAGGCAAACAAAAGCCTACAGACCAGCAGCCCCTCACACGTCAGGGAAAAGTGCGATGAAGAAGAGTAAAGGCTGGCGCGGGAGCTGGTGTTGGGGACAGGGGCCGCGGGAGGGGGCGGCAAGCAGAAGCGAGACATGCTAAGGTGACACCCGCTCGGAGGCGTGGCGGCCATGCAGGCCAGGCAGAGAGAACAGCAAACGCAAAGGCCGGAAGTAGAGATGTGCTTGGCTTGGTTCCGGGAAGACCAGAGAGCACAGAGGCCAGAGAGGGAGGATGTGCAGGAGGCTGGGGGAAGGGCAGAGGCAGCAGCCGGTGATGGAAGTGTCTGCTATTCTATGAAGACTGGAACCCAGGGCTCTTCCTTTAGCTTACTTGGAGCACAAAGTTGGTGGAAGGAGTCACTTCACCCAGCGGATCTCGCAGAATGCTCCCCGGTCCGTGTGCCTGGGTGATCTCGCAGAACGCGCCCTGGTCAGTGTGCACTGGCTCTGCCTCCCACTCTGCAGCTGATGCTTACTCTGAGTTGAGCCTTTCAGTACTGGCTCTGTTCCTTTGTACTTCTGTGAGGGTCTCCTTAGTAGCAAAACAGTTTTCGTTCTGATGAAGTGCAATTTAAAATTTCCTCTGTGGCTTGTGCTTTGGGTGTCACACCTGAGAAACCACTGCCTAACCCAAGGTCATGAAGGTTTGTGCCTACATTTTTTTCTAAGAGTTTTAAAACTTCAGCTCTTACTTGCAGGTTGTTGATTTGTTGTAGGCTGATGTTTGTACATGACAAGAGGCAGGGCCCCAATATCATTCTTTTGTCGTTGGCTGCCCAGCTGTCCCAATGCCATTCATTGGAAAGACTATTTCTGCACTGAGCTGTCTTCCCAGGTCTGTGAAAAGTCAACTGTGTGTCCTGGACCTCAGTTCTATTCCATTGATCTGTCTCTCCTTCTGCCAGAACCATGCTGTTTTGATGGCTACAATGTCATACTAAGATGGGAAATGATTTTCCCAACTTTTTTACTTTTTAGATTGGTTTGGTGGGCTCCCTTGACTTTCCATATGCATTTTCACATCAGCATATTAATTTCTGCAAATAAGCCAGTTGGAACTTTTACGAGAACTGCACTGAATCCGTGGGTCAGTTTGGGGAAGATTGTCATCTTAGCAACATTAAGTTGTTTGCAACTCATGAACAGGAAGTGTTTTCCCATCTATTTATGTCTTCTCTAAATCTTTTCCACAGTGTTCATAGTTTTCAGAGAAGTCTTACACTTCTCCTGTGACAAAGAACTTCATGAGAACAATTCCTATGGTGTGATGAAGGCAGCAAGCTGCTGGCGGTGGTTTGAGATGGTGGTGGGTAACAGGAACCTTTTAAGAAACATGGGGATGAACTGAGATGTGTGGGGTGCACATGTGAGCTGCTCAGACTGTTGGAAAGATTGATCTGAGGGTCCCAGAGAGGCTGGACTGAGACTCCACACGGGTAAACACACCTACATGGTCTGAGTATGCCCCCTGCAATCCTGATGCCATGGTGACAGTGTGGCCTCTACTCTTTCTGAGGCAGAAGATGATATTGTTCCATGTATGTCCTGTGTGCATTTCAGGGACACTTAAAATTAATTATTCTATTTGGATGAGAAATGTTGATCCTGGGCTGCATCCAGAGTGACATCTTGCTATCAGTGAGGTGCAGTCCCATGAGCAGGGGACAGAACAGGGGGTGTGTCCACTCGGTCTGCAGCCCCCTCCACTCAGCCACCACAATTCCAGTTCAGAGCCCCCCACCATGCTCACCCATCATGCCAGGAATGTCTCTAAGATCGCACCCACCACCTCACTACTGAGCCTGCCAGCCCCTCACAACCGTATCGCTGTGGGCAGTTTCCAATGAGTGCCAGTGCCCAGGCAGAAATTTCAGTTTGCTTTCCTGCGGTTGATGCCACCAAACAACTGCTGCAGCCAGCACCAAGAGGCCCAAGTCTCCCATGTGGAGGCACCGCTGTGATGTCTGGGAAGGTTCCAGCCAGAGAAGTAATGGTGCAGAAAGTGAGCTGCAGGCTGCCCTGCTTTGCTCTTTACTGCCTTCATTTCAGGCATCACGGCAGGCAGACCAGCCGCATGGTAGCCCAGCTGGGAGCAGAGCTCCTCCTAGAGGCGGGGAAGGAAGGCAGGGCACAGAGGACACGCTCGGGGCCAGCCAGGGGCAGATCCCAGCTTGGAAAGGTGGCAGTGCTTCGGGGTGGGAGCCCCTGAGTTCTCAAGGTGGGAGGGCTTCTCGAGGGCTGACAGGAGGAGGACAGGGAGCAGGAGGTGGGCAGGAGGATGGAGCGTCCCAGAGCAGCGCAGCCTCTCACTCAGGAGAGGCTCAGAGAGGCCTGGGGGCCGAAGAGGTGATGGGGGACATAAAAGGAAGGTTGGCCCCAGGGCAAAGGGGGAACCAGGCTGTGCTCAGTGTCCTCTGGCCTGGCTCTGCCTTCTGACAGTTCAGAGCCCCAGCACGCACCTTCAGGCGCCTCTGACCCTTTATGAAGAGAGCAGAGCCTGGCCCCCAGGTGCCCCCAGGGAGCCCACTGCCTCTGCTCCCCGCTGCAGCTGCCCCAGATGTCAGGGCCTCCTGTTCCTGCAGGAAGGCTCCAGCCCTAAGCCACTCTGTCAGCGCATCACTGATTACAACTGGGTGAGCACGCCACATGTCACCTGGAAGGGGCTCGACCCAGAGGCTCTGGAGCTGGAGTCTCACACTGAGACTTGAGATTTCTCTCACTCAAGGGATACTCTTGGGATGCCCAAACCGAACAGGTGACCACTCTGGGTATTGCAGTGGTGGGTGGTGGACACCCCAGCACCCTGGTTTCCTTGCTTTCTGGGCCTTGTGTTTGGGGGGGACACAGAGCCTTCGGGACAGCGTCTGGGGTGGGTGGGAGAAAGGTGGCTGTGTTCTGTGTAGCAAGCCGTGCAGCGGAGCGCTTCGTCTCCCAGGTCCTCTTGCTGCTGCTGACTCACTGCTGCTCTTGGCTGTTCCTGGTGTTCAGGAGCTCAGGTCAGCCTCGGGAGGCTCTGAGGGCTGGGGAGAGGACAGACTGGCCCACCCCCTTTGGAGTTACAGCAAGGCAACAGGTTCTGGTTCTGCTCCTCAGGGCAGGCCCAGAGAGGCTACCCCGTGGTGTGGCCGAGCGGGACAGCTAACCTCTCCTGCAGGGCGGTGCTGGCCCGGTTGCTGGGGGGATGTGGGCACCTCTCGCAGCCCTCCTCTCTGGAGGTGACTCAGGCTGTGGGCCTTGGGGATGCTCGGGCTTGGGAACCTTTCAGCTTGTGTGGCACAGGTGTCTGGCATGTGCTAGGGCGTGATTCACACTGTTCCATGCAGCGGACTCCAGGACAGCCCTGGATCCTCTAATGCGAGTGAGATCAGAGTAAATGTCCAGTTTGCCCAGAGAGAGAACTGGGTCTCCCGAAGGCTTTGACGTCTATCAGGAATAAACCAGAGAGAGACTGCATTCGTGGGGACCAGAGAGAAATCTCTGTATCAGGACAAGCCCAGGGGCCGGCAGAGGCCTGGGGAATTGGGTCTGTCACCCTCACCGTGCCCCTCCTTCCTTTGCCCCTGGCCACCAGCCAGCCAAATTTGCAAAAGCTTCACGTGTGTGACCCCTTGGGTCATGGCCAGCCCCACGCAGCTCTCTGGACTTGAGATCTGGTTCCCGGTCATTCCTGCCTCAGTTTTTCCTCTATGTGGACCTTTTCCCTTCTTAATGTAGTGGCTTGTCCAGCAGAGGGAGCTAAGTGCTAGATTCCCAGATTAAATAATAAATGAGTTCTCCGAGTTTCTGAATTGACAGAGCAATCAAGGCTCATTTGGAGAAGAAAAGATTGAGCTTTCATTCTCCATCCAAATCATCCCTACCTGCTAAAGATGATGTGTAATACATAGAGATCAGAGTGATTAAAACCCTTATGAACTTAATCAGAAATTCAGTTAACCACTATCTGCTTTGGTCGAAATTGATGTGGAATAACAATCATGTACATCTGCAATTTTTTTTAACTTGTGAGAAATTTGCTGGTGATTTGCCTGGGGTGGGGGAGGTGTCCGGGGGAAGGGGCATTGAAAGGAGAGAAAAGGAGGAAGGAACCAATTGAAGTGGGGCTCCCTGGGGGCCCCCAAAGCTGCACTTAGCAATTCTGTTGATGCCCTTTGTTCCTAAATGTCGGGTCTTTTGCTATTTATTATTATGAACAATAGGAAAGCCTAATAATAACTCCTATGTGTGCCTTTGACTGTAACTGAGCAGAGTTCTCGAAATGATTTCTTCCCTTGGAATCGTATGTTTGGGTTGAAAAAAAATTTTCCTCCCCCTTTCTTCCTTGTTTTTTTTTTTTTTTTTCATTTTCTTCTAAATTGTGCCTCCTAAGATCAGACCCCTGGATCCTTTCAAATGCAGACAAGCACTGAGAGAGACAGAGAGAGAGAGAGAGAGAGAGAAGGGGAGAGGAGAGACGGACCACTGCAGGAGATTTAAAAGCTCATCTCCTTTTTGCATTGAAAAGACAAGATTTTTTCAAAACAGTGGAGATGGTGCTGCACCCTCGGAGGAAGGGAAGGTCAAAGACAGAAGCAGGGAGAAGCCCTCACCTGCTTTTCAGCGTTGGGCACTTTTTTGTAGAAGGTTTTCTCTGTGTCTTCGATCCACACCACGGATGGCTGAAGCTGCCGAGCCACCTGCCCAGGACAGAACACATTCTGGGTGAGGAGCGAGCGTCTGAGCCCCCACGAACAGCAGGGGCCCAGACCCAAGGACAGCAGGGCTGTGAGGGTGCCCAGGCTGTGTGCCCTCCCAGCTCCCCTCGGCACACCTGCGGATGCCCTTCACCCCTGCGGCCTGTCCTGTTGCACGCACAATCTGCTCTAGGACCGTGAGCCCTTTCGGCTTAAGATACACCAAGCACTGTCTGCTGCAAATGAATGGGAAGTGGGCCATGAGTTGTAATCACAGCCTAGTTGCTGTTCATGTGTTTATTCAAGTTTGTTACCAGGATTAAACCTGTTTCAGCACAAGGGCCCCCGCCATGCTATTTGTTCGGCTGTGCTTTTGTGGCCGAGGCTCCCCGGGAAAGACTCTGAGCCCCTCCATGGCGAGCAGGGCTTTTTGACAGAGTTGGGACGGGCCTTAGCATGGTCCGTGAATAATTGCCACACACCTAACAATCTCTTCAAAGCACCCCTGTGAGCGCAAAGTTCAGGTATTTTTGCAACAATTTGTGCTTTGTGCGAAATTGTGACAGATAAAAGCTGTTTCAGCCACAGCGCATACAGCATTATGTACTCCTATTTATATATTTCTTAAAACACCATTAAGGTGGCAGGTATGACTTTAAACCAAGACAGTCAGTCATTCAGTGAGTAGTGAGAAAATCTCTGGAGACACTCTGGTTGTGTCTTTTTCTCCAGCATTATGTACCAAGCAGCAGGTCAGGGCTGGAAAACAGATTATGCATCTTCCAGTTCAGCATGGGCAGCGACTGAACCTGACCCTTGGGCAGCCCAAACCCCCGGGCCAGGGCATTCCTGGTCCCCAGCCAGCTGGGACACTCAGAGAGAAAACAGCACTCGTCACACTTTGCTGGGAAGCTGTTATGTTTCTAGACCACAGCCACAAAGTCTAAGAGTTCAGAACCCTCAATTTGAGGCCCTGTTCCCAGGCAGTACGGGTGACGCCTGCAGGGAACACCAGAAGCCAGTGACTGAACAGGGTACGCTGGGTGTTGGGCACAGGTGTGGCACATTAGAGCTGGCAGATGCTGGGCACTTCCTCCTTCCTGGGTCTTCCCGAGTGTGTGGTAACTCAGTTCCTCAGCTCAACCCTGTGGAGGGTGTACCCCTGCTGTCACTGCACCTACAGATGGGGACTCCGAGGGCTGAAGATGCTACGTGGTCACATAGCTGTGAAGTGGCAGAAGCAGGGCAGAAGGGTAAGCTGGTAGGTTCAGTAAGAGCCACATGCCCAGTTCTCTCCTCTCCTCTTCTCCAAGAACAGCAGCCCCAGAGAGAACCAGGCCCTCAGGCTGTGGGGCGGCTGGGCTAAGACCCAAGCCTCTCCCTGCTGATTTCGAATGCCCTTTCTTTCATGGTATATTGCTTCTCCCACTCAGACCAAGCCCCCGCTTGTCCAACCCTGTGCCTGCTGAATCTGGGGTGGCCTTCATGGTGGCCTGGCCACTATGAATTGACTTTTGGCACTAGAGTCTGAAAAGCTATTGCTTTAAAGATGGCTAGAGAGAGAGAGAGAGGCTGCCCTCAGTTCCATCAGACTGTGGTGCTAAGCTAAGGGACCAAAACCATTAGTGCCTGGCTGCACACCAGGTCCCTGCTCTGCAAACTCCAAGCAAGGGTTGTGGCCAGCACTACCTGGTGCTGCCTCCAGGGCGCTGTGTGCAGTTTCCTAAGGGGTATGTGGCCGAGCAGAAGTGCGTAATCTCAAAATAAGCAGCTGCTGCAGCTTTTATCAAACAAGATGGACAGAGGCTGCAGGAGGAAGGAGCTCCTCCTGCCTTCTCTCCCCCCTCTGCGAGCCTTTATTTAATAAAATCAGCTCTCTGGTATGCCAAAGCAACTTGTTAACTGAATCTCTAGCTTAAATGTGCTACAGTTGTCCGAGGAAGGCAGTGCGGGGAGTGCAGGTCTCGAGGAGCCTCTGGGCTGGAGACCCCACACTCCAGCTAGGATCGCAGTGTGGTCTCGAGAGAGGAGAGAGGCGCACAGGAGGGCATCCGTATCTGCCCATCACCTGGAGCCCTGTGCACGAACCACGCGTCAGCCCTGGGCTCCCGCATGCAGCACAGAGGACAGGAAGAGGCACGGATGAGGCTCTTGCCCAAGCACAGCAGGATCAGCCGCTCCTGGGATCCCAGTTAGAGGTGCAGCTCCGGGTGATGCTGGCTGCAGAATATGGTCAGAATTCAGAGGAAACAGCACGGTGGGCAGGGGTGCTGGGCAGCGGCAGGCAAGGGAGCAGGCACATGAAGATCAGATGAGGGCACTGCCCCTTCCTGCTGGGACCAGCCCTCGGTAGCCTGGAGCAGGAGGGCTGCTGTTCAGCATCTGTGGTATGTAAGCTCCTTACCAGTGCTGAAGGCCAGAATCTGCAGCCTCAGCACTAGGGTCTTCTGGGGCTTGCTGGACACACATAGCTTGGCCTTCATGGTCCCAGCTTCCCTGCTCTGCTCCCTTGCAGCTAGTCTCCAGCTCCAGGGCCTTCCATTAGCTTCTTGTGCTAATGATGCCAACCCCACAATGCAAGCTCAGGCCCCACCCTCCCCAGGGTCACGTCTCAGTGTGGTGCCTGCCTTCTATAAGCTCCTGGATTCAAGAGGCCAAACCTGACTTTCCCTCTCTCCAACCCGAAGTCCTGCCTTCTGCCAGTTCCCTGTGCTGGCTATCCAACTCGAGGATGTGGGTATGCATCTCACCTTCCTCCACCTAACAATCCCAGAGGCCACCCGCTGTGCCTTCTGGCACCTTCAACCCATTGTTTCTTCCACTGGCTCTCAGCCCCACCTTCCTCCGAACACGGTACCTGCTGCAGGCTCAGGGTCCTTATGGAAGTGGGCTCCCCCTGCTTGCTAGGAGCTGCTCTGGCCTAAAATCAAAAGCCTCCCTACTTCTAGTCCCTCAAGTAAATAAGGCAATGATATGCTTTATGGAAAAGGTTTTAAGCTTCTTAGGAGAAAGATGATGTAGAATAACAAAGGCAGACACCTTAATTCTTTTCAGCCTCTCTTAAACAGTTGAAGCTGAGGCCACTGGACAAGCGGTTCTCACACGAACAATGGCTGTGTCTGAGGCCATGCTGTCTTCTTGCCAAAGCAGCGGCCACTCCTGCCCCGTCCCCAGTTGGCAAGAAGCAGATTTTCCCTAGCTACCACGTGTGCACCTCTGGTCTCTCTCTCTGGCTTTTCTCGGTGGGAGCTGCAGACGCGGGTGCCCAGTATGCTGGCATTGATTGCCCTTCTCTTCCGGCTCTGAACTGAGCACGGTGCACATGGACTCGGTACACAGCGACTCAGCAGCTTAGGACTGTGCCGAGGTCCCCAGGCCTACTTCCAGCTCCTGTGCCATGGCCGTTTGGACACTTGGCTGTACTGCTCTGGCAAAGCCAAAGTTAACCCTGCTCCTTTAACTTGCCTGCTCCTTCAGCCTCCCAAGGGAATGCCACACTTCCTGGATTTCTCAGCACAACCAGCAAAGGGATTCCTTTCCCAGGCTGTTCACCTGCCCTGGGGCCACACAGGCTCAACTATTATTGAATGAAACAGAAAACATTTCCCAAGAGAGGTCCTGGACAATGACAGCAGAGTGCTTTCACAGGCAGGACAACACTGCTAGTACACTGGCCACATGCCCCCTTTTACAGGCAAGGTCGCTGAGGCAGAGTAACACTTCTGAGAGCTGAATGTGTCCCCAAGCACCACGGGGAAGGGTTGGGGCCTCAGTAATGCCAGGGGCTGCCTGATCTGCATGGCCGTGCTGTTAGGAAGTGGGGCTCTTGCTGTTGCCATGGAACACAATATCCCTGTTCCAAAGCATCTTGACCTTGACCCGTGTCACTCTTTTCTTCTTCCCAACAGGAAGTTCACAAAAACTGTCCCCCTCTTGTCCTCCATTGCTCTCTGGTTCTCCCACCCTTCCCCGGGGCACTGAGTGAGTGGCCAGAGGATGCCAGGTGACTACACTCAGTCCTGGGAGGAGAGGAAAGGTGTGCAAAACTGCTCCCAGGGGCGGGGACCCTCGGAGCCCAGGCTGCTTTCCTTGGAGGATGGAGACTCAGCATGAACTGGCTATTTGTGTTTAAGAAACTCTCGGGGAGGAGAGATGGGCTTGGGCACTTCTGGTATGGAATGTGGAATGAAGGCTCCTCCTCCTCCACTCTTCCTGCAGAAAACAGGAACAGAGGAGCACGGAAGAGCCAGGCACGAGGGCCACAGAAAGCAGTAACTCAGGGGCTGAACTCCAGGAGCTCACGATGGCACGGGGGAGGAGGACCGTCAGCAAAAGTGAGGGAGGTAGGGCAAAGGGTGGCCAGAGAGTGCAGAGCAGTGTGACAGCTCATGTGCCCATGTCCCCAAAGCCTCATGAGGTCACAGGTGAACCTTTTCAGAGATGGCTCGATCTAGAGTGTGTGATGCTGGGATGAAGTGTGTGTGATTACTAATGTAGTCCATGGGTTTGGCATACTTCTGGGTAGGGTTGGGTGTGAGTGCTATCACCCTAAGGGTGTGTAGACAGAATGAGCTATTAAGGACTGAAAGTGATGTGGTCATTTCCTGCTTGCTTTGCTGCCTTCTGCCTTCCATGAGCAGTTTCTCCTCTGCCATTCCATCTGCCTTGGAGCCAGCCAACTACCAACTGAAACCTCTATGCACTCTGAGCTAAGTAAATCTTTCCTTCTTTAACTTTGGGTATCAGCTATTTTTGTCTCAGCAACAAGAAAAGTAACTAAGGCAAGAAGGTACACCTGCCTGCCCGGCAAGGTCTCCAGAAGGTCCTGGCTGGGGCAGAACATGCTACATGTGGAGACAAGAGGGAAAGGGGAACCTCGCACAGGGGATGTCTGGAAAGGTCCAGAGTGGCTGTGCCTGTGCTGTGGTACCCCAGAAGCTGGGGATAATCTGAGAAGATCGAATCAGACAGTTTGATCCTATCTGTGATACCATAAACCTGTCCAGTGACTGTGTGAGGCTCACCACGGTCGGGGGATGAATGGTGGGACACATGGGAAGGGGGCAGCCAGAAGCTTCTGACAGGGACACAGCCTGAGCAGGTAGTCCTGGGGCCAGCAGGGAGTGGAGTGAGGGCAGAATCGGCCAGGCTTGGTGGGAACTGTCAGCAATGTGCCTAGAGGAAGGTGATGGTGGTCCAAAGAGCTCACTGGATGAGGAGGAAATGTGGAGGTCAGTCTGGGCCACCGTGAGCCTGAGGGCAATGGCAGGGAGGCAGCACCACAGGGTTTAGGAGGGGCAGGGCTGGAAGGGCAGTGGGTGCCTGGGGAGCAGAGGGAGGGGGCTGCAGAGGCAGGCAGAAAAGTGTGATGGAGGATGAGGGCAGGGGAAGGGAGACTCCAGAGTCCTGGGAGACAGCGCCACCCTCGAAGCCAGGAGAAGACAGAGGAGTGGGTGGTGGTGGACATTGCTGCTGGACGCTTGGTAACGAGGGGGTTGCTGATGGCCTTGGCAGAAACAGGAGCAAAGGCCAGGGGAAAGTCTGCTGAGGGATGGGGGGACTGAGGTGGCAGGGACAGGAGAGCTCTTTCTGAAGAGTGGGTGGCTGGTGGGTCTGGGAAGACAGGCACGGGGGTCTTTGCAAGCAATGGGTGGATTCAGGGAGGAGGGCGGGAAGACGAGGTGAGTGGGGAGTGAGAGGTTGGTCCTCCTCCCCAAGGGCCTGGGGCAGGTAGGGCCCACTCCAGGCGGGATGTGGCGCTGAGGTGCGTTTGGCAGATGCACAGGGCAGATGCCTGTGCGGGGCGCTGGTTTAGTGCTGAAGCAGCTCTCCTTCCCCAGCGAAAATTTCAGCGCGCGTGGCCTGGCACAGGCAAAGCCTTTCCCCCTCCTACCGGTGCCTGGCCCTTTCCCCGCCCACACCGACAACGCTACCGTGTAGACGGCTCTGTCTGCCTCCGATGGAGCCTCTCCTGCCGACGCGAGGCGCCACAGGGTATAGTTCTCACTTTCTGTTTCTGACTCTCTAGACGACCGCTGCCCTTTCCCCAAATCTAACTGGGGCCCATTGCCCATCGTTCCCGTAGAGGGGAATCCGCGGGTGGAAGGGTCACACCGCTCTTCTGTGGGATCCGCGGGTCTCCACCGCGGTGGATCTGTCCACCTCCTCTCCACCAAGAAGCGAGTGCTGGTCTGGTTTCCCGTACCGCTCCTCCACGGGCATCAACCATAAAAAGCTCTGCCAATTTGCTAATGAAGAATGGTATCCTTTGTTCTTTTAATTTTCATTTAGCTATGCAAAGGCTTCTCTTAAATTACCCGCAGATAGTTTGAGGTCATGGGCAATTAAATGTAATTAATTCATAATTGGATCTCTTGGAAGTCGCGTGGGACAGTTCCCGGAATGGCCAGCAGAGGGCTCTTCAGTCCCATCAATGTCATGAAGGGATGGCGTTCTGGGCCAGTGAGGGAATTAGACGAATTTCTAGGTAAAAGTGTGCTTTTCCCATACTGCCTTTCCATCTGTGTGGGTTTTGTAGATTTGATCTTTTGCACCCTGCAAGGGGCCTCAGCGAACTCGAAACCCATCGTGTTTTGTCGTTGAGTAACTGATCCATTCCCTGGAAATTTTAGGCTCTCTGACAGGGGTCTATTCTGCTTGCTGTAAGAACAGAAAGGAAAAACCAGCTACAGTTTCTCCGGATACCAGTGCCTCAGTTTACCAAGCTGGAAAGGAACACTTATTCCTTCATCCCACACAGATGATGGAGGATGTGTTCGAGCCCGGCTCCCAGGCAGGAGGCACCCAGGAGGTGGGGACACCTCACTTGTGTGGTCTCCTAGGCCTCGGTACCCAGGTGCTGCAGAGCTGGGGAGATGGGAATGGATGTGGGTCATAGGGGGCTCACATTCCTGTACTGTGGCCCCCTGTAGTCTATTAAACATTCAGTATGGGGAGTCCTTCTGTGCCCCATTTCCACTGTTTAAAAATGACGCTGGATTTGTGTCTCCTTGTAACTACTTCACATGTGCGCTCCGGTGTTACTTTGCGTCTGCGCAGGAGGCTGGACTGATAAATCTGCAAACTGTAGGTGACAATAAAGAGCGGTGCATGAGCGGTGCAGGGCTGTCTGAGCTGGGAGCCTGGCCCTGCTGTCCCTGGGTGGGGAGGGAGGTGAACCGAGGCGGCGGAGAGGAACCCGGGCGCCGGTTGCAGGGGCTCAGGGGCAGGGCGGGCGGCGGTTCTGACAGGCTGTGCTGGGGGGCAGGTCACCTGTGATGTATTGATGATCCGGGCCATGTTCGAAGGCAGGGAGTCAGGACGGGGTGCCAGGTTGCCAGCCAGCTCACTGCATGGTGAACCCGCTCCTTCTAGCGCCTCACAGTGCCACTGAGATGTGAGATCTCACCAGGTCGTCCTGGGCCTGGCCAGCTCGGGAAGCACAGGGTCTTGCCGGCCAGGAATCTCCACACTCCTCCTTGTGCAGCCAGGGTGAATACAAATTCTTTTCCCCCTGCGGCATCTGGCCAGGTCCCACCTGGAGCTCCGAGTGCCCTGATCTACAGCCATGGTGGACTCTGACACACCAACCTGCACACAGCAGCTCCCGTCCTGCACCCTCCCTCCCTGCACCCGGGCTTTTTCCCCGGAGAGGTGAAGCTAGAACTTGCAGGCCCCGGGGTACACAGAAGCCGGGTCCCCTTGCTGCCTGCCTCCTGGAGTCCACTGGCCTGTGGCGGCCTGCCACACACAGTGCCCCCCACTTGGCCCTCAGGCGAGGGCCTTCGTCTTTCTTTTTCCCTATTTCTTTCTTTGTAGGTGAAAGTGTCCCAAAGTTGGAGCAACGTCCCTGCCTGACTCAGTTCAGATCCCCTCACCCACCTGGCTCCCTCCCACTGTCCTCCCAGGGCCAAACGCTGTTACCCTGGACCAGCGGAAGCCAGGGCAGAGGCCTCGCCAGCACCGAGGCTGGCGCCCACCTCCACGGCCTCTGACTTTGATGGGGTGTGACCTTCGGGGGAAGGTGCTGTGTCTGCCCTACCAATAAGGGGTCAGGGTTACCACGGAGACAAAAAGCATAGTGAAAGGAATGAAAGACAGGAGAGGATTTCCAGACCTGCCCCCAAAGATGGGCAAGAACGGTGGAATAAGGGTGTTGGAAGCCAGGGGAAGAACTTGGAGGGTGACTCAGGGCCCTCCAAGTACGGGGTCCTATTCCCTGAGTCCTCCCTCTCCTTGTTTCCCGCTGACTGCTCTGCTTTGGGGTCAGGTGTCGGGCTTTTCTTTGTCCTTACCAAATTTCTCTGAGTGGAGGAGGGACCTACATACTTAGCACATTCATCCTGACCTTGGCTATGGCCAGGGGACCCCTCGGCCCTATGCTCTTGGGCCTTCTCTCTAATGCTGGCCCTGGGTGGTCAGGTCCTTGTGCAAGAGGAGGAAGAGGGGGCCAGGACCCCAGGGAGGAAAAAGCTTCTCTCCCTGCCCAGAGCACAGGCTGATGGGCTCTCTGCCTCTTCTCCCCGATCCTCCAGTGAGGGGCCTCAAGAGTCAGGGCCGCTATTATTGACACAGGAATCAGGAAGAGGTGAAACCCTGCAGGAGAACGGGCACTCAGAGGATCCCAGAGCTGCCTGACCCAGCTGACCTTTGGCCCAGGAGCTCCCCCAGGGTGGGGCTGGGCAGGGCAGGGAGCCCACCCTGGCTCAGAGGCCAGCTGAAGCCAGTATGATTGCTCTGGAGTCAGGCTAGGCTTCAATCCAGATTCTAGCTTCTTTTGTATTTTTGGTCACATGAGGTACTCTGAGTCTCAATTTTCTTATCTGTAAATTGGGGACATTAGTTCCTGTGTTGACACAATGCAAAGGGAAAGCAGGTATAAAACACTCCTTGGCATGGGCCTTGCTCCTGGCCGGAGGTCAACAAAAGCCCCTTGCACTCCTCTGTCCCCCAGTTTGCTACTATAAAAATCGGGGAGCAAGATGTGAAGATCGCAGGCTCAAGGTCAGCCCGAACAACTTGGCAAGACCTCATCTCAAACGGGCTGAGCACACAGCTCAGCACTCTGCAGACTCAGCCACCAGTACCAGAACAAACAAAGTGACCACAACAAAAAGCAGAAGAGGCCTGCCCCCAAAACCCCAGACCCACAGGAGGCTGGGGCCGATGCAGCAAAATGGCTCTGCCTTAGGAGTCCCTTTGTTCAGGAAACACTTAGGAAATAGCCATCTTTTTTACCCTATTTATCCATTGGTTAGATGAGTATACTTCTCAACAGCTTCCCGGAGGCCCAGCTCTTCACTCTCCGGAGACTTGGTAATTCTTTATGGGAAGTGGCGGTGAGCAATCAGGCCCTGTGTGTTTTCACCTTCTCCAACAAATTCCACAGCTGTCTGTCACTGTCCTCCCACCCTGGCCCACGTCCTTCAGTTCCCACAGCACAATGGCAACAAGTGTCAGCTTCCTGCTCTTGATGTCCCAGTGCCAGCGCAGTATCCTGCTTCCCTTCGGTTAACTAAAAGCAAACACCTTTCTGCAATGCAGATAGCTGCTCCGGCAGTCACCGGGGGCACAGTGGCCTCACTGCGCACAACTTTTAATTGAATGCTCCCTCTCCCGAGACCTCTGGGTCTTCCATTAATCAGTTACACACACAATAAAGGTGAGGCTTAATGAGGTGCGTGTTAGGCACTCTGACTGCAGGCTGCCCAGCTCCACAAATGTGTCGCTCCACATTTCAATAATTTGATGTTCCGTATTTTGTGGTTCGAGTAATGTCAGTTCTCAACAGTTCTAATAAGTACAAAGATAGCTCACATGGTATCAAGACAAAGGCACTCAGCAACAGGAACGAATAAGCTGCCAGAGTGAGGACACAGCGATCATGGCATTGGCTCTGCCCTAGGTTCAGGCCAGCAGCCGCTGAGCCACTGGGTGGGCAGGAAGAGGCTGGTAGTGCAGCGCACCTGCAGGCGGAGGCTGCTTACTGAGCTGGTGGGGCCAGAGGCTCAGGATGAGTCTGTGTGGGTCACACAGCAGCACTGCAACCCAGGAGATGCCCCGTGCTTCTGTTTTCTTATCAGTAAAATGTGAACAGTGACAAGGTCTGCCTCACAAGGTCGCTGGAGAGAGTAGCGTGTTACTACATGGCGGAGTATATGATGGTGTCTGGGAGGTTTAACTGCTTGCAAAATGCTAATGTTTTTATATACTTATGGGCTTGTCTGTTACTTGATGGTGTCAGATGTTAATAAAACTTAATGTTCCAGAGGAACAAGTTCAGGTGTTCTTTTTGGCAACAGGATGGGTTTCTTTGACTTTCCCTCTAAAGATTTTAGTGCGAGGAGCTTGGGGGCTTCAAGGTCAGGCTGCCAGCTCAAAGTCCAGCTCACCTCTACACCATGAGCTGATCTCTGAAGTGTGTGCACAGAGCAGAGGCCTCCAACAATCTCAGAGCAGAGGGATGGCAGGAAAACAGACACAATGGAGCCAAGCCTCAGCCACCACCAGTCAGGGGAGCTTGGTAAGCAGGGTTTCCAGTGCAACCTCTGAGGAAAACCCCCGCCCCAGGACTAAGGCAGTTGCCTGGGACTAGGACAAAGTCCAAAGAGATGACATTAATGACATGGGTGACAAGGCCTCTGAAGCCAGCAGTTTCACCACCTGTTAGAACAAAGCCCAACTTGCTTCAGCTTCTGCACAATGTCTAATATATATTACGACTTACTCATCATATGAGGAAGTGAAAACTGTGACACATACTCGAGGTAAAATCAGTCAGAGTGCACTCCGTGATGTTGGAACGATGAGATAAAGACCACAGGGCAACTTTAACACCAAAGACGTAAAGGCAAAGATGGCCGTGTTGAATGAGCAGATGGAGAAATGAAGGCAAAAGTGAAAACCAATCATAATAAGAAAAAGCAAATTCTACAACTGGAAAATAAACTAAGAGAAATAAAAAAATCCACAACATGAGTCTGTTTTCAGTTCCATTGTTCCACTGATCCTCAGGTCTGTTTTTGAGCCAGTACCAGGTTGATTTTATTATAGTAGCTTTGTAGTATAATTTCAGGTCCGGGATTGTGATTCCACCTGACTTGTCCTTGTGGCCCAGAATTGCTTTTGCTATTCCGGGTCTCTTCTGCTTCCAGATGAATTTAAGGCACGTTTTCTCTAGATCTGTGAGGTGTGCTGATGGTAGAACCCAATAAACAGACTGGAAATGGTAGAAGAAAGGACAGGTCGACTTAAACATGGATTAATGGAAATTATTCAGCGTGGGAACTGGAGGTCATAGATACTCTGTGGCTTGTGAAACAGTAGTAAGTAAATATATATTTAACAGGGACTTGGAAAGACAACATAGGGTAAAATAATTTGGGGGGGAAATAATGGCCCCATTTCCCTAAGTTTGGTCTAAAAATATATTTTTAGGCTCAATGCATATATAGCAAGTCACAAGCAGGGCAAACACAATAACAGACAAAATGCCTAAACATATTATAGTGGAATTGGGAAAAACCAAAATAAAGCTAAAATCTTTGAAGCGTTCAGAGAATATTGACCCATCACATGTAGGAGATAAATAATTGAAATGTTTGGGAACATTTCATCAGAAAAAACGGAAGTGTGAAGACAACGGAACGATACTGAGTGTATAATACGCCAACCTTGAATTCCACACTAGCACAAATACCCTTAAAAAGTAAAGGGGATGTAAAACTAACTTAAGATAAATGAACGTGGAGCTAAGGAGATTTGTTGCCATCAAACTTGCATTAAAGGAAATGCTAACCAAAGTCCTTCAGTTGAAAGGGGAAGGACACCAGATAGAGAAGTAAGCTGGTGAGAGGGATGGGGGTTCTGAGCCGCTGAACAGGTGGAGACACATTTAAGAGGGCTCTCCGGTGGTACTTACAACACTTCTGGGTAGAAAATGTGTGGTGATGAAAACTTAGAGGACAGAGAAAATAAGCGCTTTACATCCAAGAAATGGAAATATTTAGGAATCAATCTAACAAAAGAGGTAAAAGATCTCTTCAGTGAAAACTACATTACTCTGAAAAAAGAGATCAAAGAGGGTTTCAATAAATGGAAAAACATTCCTTGCTCATGGTTAGGAAGAACCAACTTTGTGAAAATGGCCATACTACCAAAATTGTTGTACAGATTCAATGCAATTCCCATTAAACTACCATCAGTATACCTCACAGATCTAGAGAAAACATGCCTTAAATTCATCTGGAAGCAGAAGAGACCCAGAATAGCAAAAGCAGTTCTCTGGGCCACAAGGACAAGTGAGGTGGAATCACAATCTTTGACCTGAAATTATACTACAAAGCTACTGTAATAAAATCAACCTGGTACGGGCTCAAAAACAGACCTGAGGATCAATGGAACAGACTGGAAGATACAGCCACAACCACAAACACACTCAGCCACCTAATATTTGACCAAGTAGCCAAACAAGCTCACTGGAAGAAAGATAGCCTCTTCAATAAATGGTGCTCGAAAAATTGGCTTGCCTCTTGCCAAAGACTGAAAATAGACCCAAGACTATCATCATGTACCAAACTCAAGTCAAAATGGATCACAGATCTCCATATTAAAACAGAAACACTAAACTTATTGGAAGAGAAAGTAGGTAAAAATCTTGAAGACATAGGAGTAGGCAGAGAGTTCATGAACAAAAATCAAACTGCAAGGGAAACACTTCAAAGAATCAATAACTGGGACCTCATTTTACTGAAAAGTTTTTGGACATCTAAAGAAATCACCAGCAGAGTAAAAAGAAAACCCACAGATTGGGAAAAAATCCTAGCTGGCTGTCACTCGGACAAAGGTCTTCAATCTAGAACATACAAAGAATTAAAAAACGTGAACCTGTCCAAATTCAAAGACCCAATCCAGAAAAGGGCATCTGAGATGAATACACACTTCTCAGGTAAAGAAATACAAAGGGCAAATAAATATATGAGAAAATGTTCTACATCTTTAGTCATTAGAGAATGCAAATGAAAACAACACTGAGATTTCATCTCACCCCAGTAAGGTTGGCCAGCACCAAGAAATCATCCAATAACAAATGCTGGCGAGGCTGTGGAGAAATAGGGACTCTCTTGCACTGCTGGTTGGAATGCAGACTGGTGAAACCACTGTGGAGATCGGTTTGGAGATTCCTCAGCAAACTAGGTCTAGAGGTCCCAGCCAACTCAGCTATTCCCCTTCTGGGTATTTTCCTAGAAGATCTGAAAATGTCATATCACTGTGATATGCACCCATGTTTACAGCAGCACAATTTGTAATAGCTAAATCGTGGAAGCAACCCATATGTCAATCCACAGAGGACTGGATTAGAAAACTGTGGCATTTTTACACAATGGAATATTATTCAGCTATAAAGAAGGATAAGCTGGAGGCTTTTATAGGCAAATGGTCATGGTTAGAGACCATACTCATAAGTGAGGTAAATCAGATATGCATATGCAGACAGCATATTGAATCATTAGTATAGGAACCTGGAGGTGGGATATAAATTGGGAGGTATGAAGCGAGACTGCTTAAAAGTAGAGAGCAATCGGGATGAAGGGAAGGAGAAAAGGAAGAGGGGGATAGCTGTGTGGGTATGTATGTATGTGCGGGATGGCTGACATGGTTGCACTATTGTCTCATGTCATTTTGATGTAAGGAACGATTGATGTTTAATTGTTTGATCAATCTTGTATGTCTATTTGTATTGTCCTGAGCATACACTTTGAAGTTATCAATGTGTAATACAACAACCATTGTTGATCCCCTGCCACCTTATCTGTAGTTCAGTTTTTGTACTGTTCTTGTGCTGCTGTGTGTCTGTTTGTTGGTGTTTTTGCTTTTACTTTTAAAATTTACAAAAAAGATAGTAAGTGCTTTATATTGTAGCCAGGTTCTCATACTCCATGTAAAATGGTGCAACTACAGAACTGTTAACAGTGACCCTCAAAACCTGCAGAAGAACCACTGAGAAACAAAGCAAAGAGTATTGCTAAAAAGACAAAGGGTACATTTACATGAGATACTAAAACCTTGAATTAAAAAGGCAGGAAAAGTGAAACAGAAAAATAAACCAGGAGATTATAAACAGCACAGCAATAGCACAACTATGTGAGTGACTGCATTTAATATAAACAGAGCTGTAAGCTTAAAGAAAGCTAGTGTGGCTACACTCATGTCAGATCAGGTAGTCTTCAAGACAAGGATTATTTCTGGAGACGAAAACATGACATTTCATAATGACAAAACGAACAGGAAGGCAGCATCCCAATGTGGGTGCATCTCATCAAGGTGCCTCAACATGTAAGAGGCGAAGCTGACAGACCTGTAGAGAGAAAAACAGAAATGCACACGGCTGGAGGTTTTGGCCCTGTCAGTAAATGACAAAGCAGTTACAAAAGGAACGTCAGTAAGAAAACAAAGAGCCAAATCACAGAATGAGCGAACACACCCCCAATACGTGCATCTGACAATGATCTGCATTCAGAGGACGCGAGGAGCTCTGGAAATCACACCTCCGACAATCCTGTCCAAAGGGGGCAAACGACTTCAGCAGCCATTCCACAGACAGACGCTACGCAAGGGCCGAAGCCCCATGCAAATAGTGGCTATGCCACTGCGCACTGGCGAGCGCCCCCATGTTTCTGATTCTCTCGTGGTAGCCGAGGGACTGAAAGGGTGGGGAATGTCCCAAGTGCTGCAGTGTGACGACCATGTGCCGAGGGGAGACAGCCCACTGTGGTCACTTGTCTTGGTCCGCTTCATTAGTGTGCGGGAACAGCGATCATTCCTGTCCTTGTGTCGCACCTAAGAGCCGTTTCACACATAGTCACCACCCACACTTTTGTGCCCCAAGGAAGCAGACCCAGAGAGGACCTTGGGTAGTTACATCATTGTGCTCTGCTTAGCTTCCTGCATTCTCCATCACCACACCGACGTACGTAGCTCTGCACTTTGCACCAAGGAGAAAGAATATAAAAAACCATAAATATTTGATGCCAACTATTACAGCGAGGTGAGCTGAAGAGAGAAACTGGATTTAATTTTCAACCAGACATACACTTACTACAAAGATTCCTGTGGACGGAGGGGGCAGGTGTGGGTGGCAGAGTAGGATGTTTATGCGAAAAAAGAAGCTGCTTCTAATTGCAGAACGCTCAGGCAGATGGGGTGAGGAATTCACTTACAGGACCACACAGTGGGAAAGCTCAAGAGACGCGCTCCTGGCTTTAAAAAGGTATTTGCAGGAATTGAAAATGTAATGTGAAAGAGGGAGGAGAATTGGAAACCAAGAAATGTGGTAAATACCTTGAAGACAACGTGCAGCATCATCTGGAGTCCGCTTTTGCCAGGGTATTTCCCAGCAATGTTGGCTGCGGACAGGTTGAAGAGGTTGGCTCCTGTTTCGGTGCAGATGGCGTGGACCAGCATTTTCTTCCCTACGCCGGATGGCCCAGCCAACAGCAACGATTTGACCAAGGGAGCTTTCTCGTGCACCGTTGGAGAGCCTGAAAAAGGAAGAGGCAGGGGTTCTAACATCCCGCCGAGAAAGCCTGCGTGCCTTACCCTGGAACACCTGCAGGCCATGCGACCCCAGCATTGCTGCTGCTGAAGGCGTGGGAAGCGTGTCCAGCCACGGCACATCTCGCACCCCAGCGGGCTCCCTGGTACCTCTGATTTGTAAGTCAGGACTTATGGTAGAGCTCTAGGGTATCTGGGGTTCTCCATACCTTCTCCCCTCCCACCTTTTCTTTGCACTTCTCCTAAACTCAAAATTTTAAAGAGCGTTCCTGCAGTAACGACCTACTGCTGGCTTTTTCTTTCTTTCTTTCCTTTTTTTTCGGGGGGAGCAACCTTAAATCCTCTGAAATTCTCAGAAAGCAGTCCAGACAGACCAGTGATAAGGGGCTGGGAAGTGTTGATTTCCCGGAAGCCTCTTTTCTAGCATGTAGTGGTAGCCCTGAGAAAAGGGAAGACCTCAATCCAGGCGGAGAACAGCCTGGACTTCTGTCCCCTGCCCTGCCTTCTGGACTACTGCAGCGGAGTGGTTGGGCTCTTGGTAATAAGGCGAGTTGGCCTGTTGTAGCCATTCAGAGGCCCCACCTCTTTCTGCCAGCCGCACTGCCCAAGTACTGATTCTGCATCTCAGAGAACACAGGCAGAGCTCTTATTGGGCACTAGGTAATTGTTAGGTGAACTGAATCCAACCCTGGCAGCATTATGAAGGAAACCTCTACCATCAGGTCAGCTTGCTTCTGTTTGACTTCCAGGCTTTCTGTGATCAGCTGTTAAAATGCCAATGGAATTGTTATCATTTTTTTCCCTTTCTTTCTTGTGAAATTGAAAAGATACAGAAAACCCAGAGTGGCACCTGGGTGCAGGAGAGTAATTTGTTCTGTGGTTCTGGGGCAGGCAGCCACGTTCATGCTCATGTGGGGGAGATGGCAGAGGTTGTGCTCCTCACCCCGTGTGGGGGTCATGAACGAAGGCAAAGCTCTGCAGAAGGCTTCTGTTGCAGAACCAAACTGTTTGCAAGCAGAAGTCTTCAGGAACCGAGGCATTACTATACTTGACAGTTGGAAATTGAATTTTTACAATTACACATTGTTCTCCATGTAAACTGGGAAAGTAGCTTTGAGCAGGTTCTCTTTAGAATGAAATCAAATCAGTATGCTTTATTTGTGGCTAGCCAGGGCCACTGTAATGTCGGGTGAGGAGGAGGAGTTGGGAGGAAGGAGAGAGACCCTTTCATCTGTCACCTGCTCAGCAGAGCCAACCCACCTGTTTCCCCGAGCCCCTTCCTTTGGGCCATGGTCCAGAAGTCCGGCCACAATGCATGAACATTTTGTTCTGTATTTGGTGTGTGGCGTGTTTGTTACAACGTGGATTGTGTTGTGCCCAGGGCTTCTGTGAGGAGTCCAGGGTCATCAGGACTGACCTGTGACATCTGTTACTGTGTGTCCTTATCTCTGCCTCATCACAGCCAGCTTTGCCGCTGCCCGCACTGACCCTGTCTGGCAGGCACTAACCCTGTGGGTCTCAGGTGGGACGTGGTCCAGGGAATCGTCTTCGGGATTGGCATGGGGTGCTGGGCCAAGTCATCACTCCTGAAGTCCAGGGGTGTCACAGCCCATCAGGTGGCACAGAAAGAGTGTCCATGTCCAGCCTGGTGGACCCTGAGACACCCAAAGAGCTCCTGGCTCTGAAGCCCGAGCCCTGGCTTTCCTTCGATCCTTGGTATGGAAGGGTGTTTTGTGTACAGCCCTGACTAGGGGCTGTGCATGTGTGCATGAGTGTGGGTGTGCATGCCCGTGTGCCTGCACAGAAACGGAGAAGATTGGATATCCACCGCCAAGAGTTTATAGCCAGAGGGGAACTGAGACCCTGCTATCTGAGGCAAACGGTGCGCAGCCTGGGAGGGGGCAGCACAGGAGACCAGAAGATGTGTCGGACTGGAGGGAGGGCGGCCCAGCACTGAACTTGGCTCCCAGCTGACCTGGGGAGGCCACAGGTGGGCAGGAGGGTCCTGGAACTGGGGGCCGTGGGGAGGCTGCATTCGTGCTTTTCCAGCAGTTCTCTTGGAGAGACTGGAACGCTGCCAGCTCCTGGCATCTGCCTCCTCCAACTTCCAGAGCATCCCAGAGTAGGAGGAGGCTGTGTACTGGGTGCTGCGTCTGGTTTGGCCTCCTCCTGGTCCTCACCATGCTGGAGACACTTACCAATCTGTAAGGGCAGGGATAGCATCCACCTGCAGAGCTCTGGTGCAGAACGGGACCACAGGTATGAATTTCCCGAGGGCTTGGGCACTGAGCCACCTCCCCAGCCCTTCTATATTTTTTATTATGAGACAAGTTCTTGCTAAATTCTAATTTGCCCAGTCTGGGCTCAAACTTTTGACTCTACTGCTTCAGCCACCCTGAGTGCTGGGATTACAGGTGTGTTCCACCACGCCTGGCTCAAGTCGCTATTTCTGTTTTGCAGTGGCCACAGAGCACAGGGGTGGAGTGCTATCCTCACCTCAAGTGGTTCTGGTCACACAGGGACTAAAGCCATTGGACAGCGAGCAGCTGGTATACAGGGCAAAAAGTCACCTTTCCCATACTGCTGGGCACACTGTGGGGCTTAGCCTGAACCATGCGAGCCTCAGCAGTGACAGTGGACCTCAGAGAAGACCGGTAGAACCTCCTGGTAAGCGCTGAGACCCAGGGCCAGTCACAGAGGCCTCCCTCTGTGGTGATTAACTGGCTGAGACAGACTTAAAGATGGCACAGACACTCTGCTCCACCCACCCCTTTCTGTGTCGGGCATGCACTACCCATGTGAAGCCAGGTTGGCTCAGAATTCTCAGTAGGAAAAGTCAAGCTGCATCGGCCTTTCAGTGACAAACAGGAGCCCACTGTGGAAGGCAACAGGGGCCACCTCTGCTTGGGGACAAGGTACCGCAGGCTCACCTAGCGGCAAGATCCCGTACAAGGTGATGAGCTGCCGCACGTCCAGGAGCGAGGGCATGGGCTCTATGGCCAAGTGGCGCAGTGTGGTCCCCAGGTAGCTGTACTCGCCTAGGGAGGAAGGAGACCCACGATCAGTGGATGAGAAACTGCGCTGGCCCCAGCAGCAAGCTATCGTGGAGTACAAGCTGCTCATTTCATAGCAACTGGAGTTGGGTTATGGAGAGTCACTGTGAAGAACACAGCTTTTCTCAGATAAAGGTCTGAAGAAAACCCAGGCTAGAAAGGATGTCTGTGTATGTTGTAGTACCTGGGAGCTATGCCGACTATCCTGTTAGCCTAGTTATCCTTTTTAAAAGATAATATTTGCATATTGGGTTACAGAAAAGGAGAGAGTTTTAAAATGTGGGACATATAAATAAGGTTAAAATATTACAGGGATTTACTTTATTTATATACTAAGAGATTATATCTAAGTGTGCTCACATTTCAAAAATAAATTATTTAACACCCACATGGAATTTGCATTTGAGCAGTGAAACTTTGAATCTAAAATGCAGTCACTTGCAAGGAAAGGTCTGAGTCTAATTTGGGGTAAATAGAAACATCTCTTTTGAGGGGAGTGTTCATTTACATTTTTATCATTTTTAGAGGGTTACTGGAGGAATAATACAGAAATAAATCTTTACAGGTTTAATTAGAAGATATCAGAGGGCTTAATTGTAGCTAGTCATAAATCTGAAGTGTTATTTTCTACCTAATTTAGATAAGGTCACCAGGAAAATTAGTTTGGCTGTCTCCATTTGTCACAAGGATGGACCTTTATATGCTCATGTGACTCTCTGGGTTTTGTCTGAATCTGGAGTAAAAGCACTCAGGGAAGGAATGCCCGTATACTGATTTTGTTTTCTGGGTGGTTCCTTCCCATAGCAAGAGCTGACCTGGCAGAGCTTTGGGTGTTACCCAAACACGGCAGGTAAAGTTCACATGTTGTGTTCTTGTGTATGTGAACTATTAAGACCATCCAAAGCTCGTAGGCATCTTCAAATGCTAAGAAAGTTAGAACTGAGATTCAGATCTTGGCCCCTGTTTTGTGGGGGAGGGAGGTCTCCTGAAGCCTCTGCAGGGAGAAAATACAGAGTCCTTTACAAGGACAGCGGCATTAGTTGGGGCTGAGTGATAATGAAAGCTTCCGTTACGGCTCCGGGTACCGTGCTTTCTAATGAGCAGGTAATAAATAGGAGAGTAGTTAATTTAGCTTCCACCAGGATAGAAAGTGATCCTATGGCAATCGTTAAATCGAGCGCTTACTGCCAGTAAACATGACATTAGAGGGGATATGAAAGTGACCTTAATTTTTCTGCTTGTATAAACCCATATTAATATCCAAACATGCCATATTTTCTAAGACCTAACATATTTTATTTAGGCAAATTATATTAAGTGGAATTAGTGGTACTGGGTGTGACAGAGGGAGAGATCCATGAGGCCGGGCTGTTCGCCAGAGAACGAGCCCGCTCTGAAAGGCAGTTATTATGTTTTGCAATTGCCTAGAACGCAGCCAGAATCCCACTACTCGTTCAGGGATCAGGAAGTTCCAGGAATCGGAGCTCCCATAGGAGGAAAGGAGAGACTAGCAGAAAAGGTATTTGAGATAGAGAACAGGGAAAAGGCCCAGAAAATATAGGATGGAAAGAAAAGAAACAGGGAACCTGATAGGGACTGAATTGTGCCCCCGTGGGTTCTCCCTCCCCACGGTACCTCAGCCTGTGACCATCCTTGGGAACAGGGTTGTTTGCAGATGTGTTCAGCTAAGATAAGGTCATGAGAGTAGGTTCTAAATCAAACAGAATTGGTGCCTCTATGAAAGGGGGAAGTTTGGACACAGAGAAAGCCACGAAGGGGGAGAATGCTATGCAGGGATGAGTCAGAGACGCAGCCACACTTCTCTACATTGATGAACACCCAAGACTACCAGCTGCCAGCAGGGGCAGGAGGACTCAAAAGAGGCTCCCCCTCAGCCCTGGAAGGAACCCACCCTGGCCACGTCTCAGGGTGTCCACCTCCAGAACTGTGGCCTGGAAAATTTCCATAGCTGAAGCCACCTCACGGGTTGTATTTGTTATGTTTACCCTAATACGGGAAGAGCAAAATAACAGAGGAGAAGCAGAACATTAGAACTCAGTTAAAAAGTAATGAGAAATGAAAACTATCTGGTATACAAACGCAGTCAGCCTCATGTCATACCCAGCATAGCATTAAGAAAGGCACGAGGGTGGAGCTCTCTATTAAAAATGCTGGCTGCTTAAGTAAATTCCTCGAAGACAAGAGGTGAAGAGCAGGGGGATGGGGGTGGGGAAGTTCTGTGAGACAGACTGCGATTCGGCCGAGGAGCCTAGCCAGGGATGCTGGAGACCTGCACAGCCTCACAGCGCAGCAGGGGCCGCAGGCGGTTATCACCCGCTAAGGAAGTCGACCGTGCAGAGAAAGATAAAGCCCAGGGGTACTGGCTCATGTCTGGCACAGGCTCCCTAACTTCCAGAAAGAAAGGGTCTTGGTGACTCATCACATAGAGCACTCCAGAGACACTTCCATAGCGGCAGCTCCAACAAGACAGCGCAGTGAGCTACGAATTCCACCGCTTCAGACGTTTTCCACGTGCATATATGGAAGTCAGAGCTTCCCGGGTCAGGCTGTGACCTGCTGAGGCTCCTACTCTTAGCGCAGGTGACCAACACAGAGGCAGAGCTGAAGAATGGTAACCGGACTCAAGTCCATTTGCAACCAAGGGCGGCAGCCCCTGAGTGGCGGGTGTGGGAAGATCCCTTGTGGGGCAGACTTGTGCCTGTTTTCCCTGTGTCTCCTGTGATGTGAGCGGGGCAGCAGGCCTGACTGGGATCCAAGCGGTGCTGAAGGGAGGTGGGACTGCAGACAATAGGACTCTGAAACCTACTTGGTGTCCCCGGCAGTGGGGATCTGGAGAGTGTTTCCCGGTCTGCTGGCGATGTCCAGGCCACAGCCCTTTGTGCATCTGCAGCCTCTCTCTCCCCCTTCCTGGAGGACTCCATCCACGTATTTGGTCCCATTTCCCACAATGTCGGAAGTCTGCGTGGCCTGGCTGGCAAAGGTAACCGGACACCGAGGCCCTCAGTCCATTCCCAAATCAGAAGTGGGGTGGAGGAGCCGGCTGTTGATAACTGAGGGACTGTCCAGAGAGCAAAGCCCCGTAGAGCCGGCCCGCTCCGCCTCACCAAACCCGAGGGTGAGGGAGTGACGGATAGGCTTGTAAAGTAGCCTTCTCTATGGCCAGTTAACCCAGGTGGCTGAGCTCCAGTTAAGAAGATGGAGGAAACAGATAAAGACATGAATGAGGAGAAGACTGTGTGGTCAAAACACTCCTCAGGCCCCTGCCAAAGACAGGGCTGAATGAAGCTTTCTTATTACCTGCCAGGTGAGCAGTCAGATTAGCAGCTGGGCTCAGGGCATGAACAGGTTAGGTTCAGCCCCACTGGCCAGTCTACAGGATGTGCTGTGTCATATAAGTGGCATGTGACTGCACCTTTCAAGTTTTTTGTGACATTAGCAGCCACTAATGGTCAATCTCTATCAAAACCACTAGCAGTTATGATACCTGAGAAGAGCTAAATTCTTTGCGGGTCCTGCGTCTTCCTCTCATTTCCTGTGGTTGCTGTCTCGCCACTGTCCGAGCTGGCCACCCTCGAGCTCTCTCACCGGCAGCCCTGGCGCAGTTGTGCATTTATTTATCTGAAGGCATGCACTGAGTGCTCACCACCTGTCTTGTGCAGAGGCCTCTCTACTCAGTTCTGACCACCCGTAGCTCCTGCAGGTCGGGCTCATAGGGAAAATCCAGAGATCCAGCACACTGTGAATTTGTGTTCTGTACTGCTGAGAATAAATTTGGCTGGGTGCAAACACCCTTGGGTCCTACTTGTTCTCCTTGAGTACTGAGAAGCTGTCACTCCATTTAGCTCCAGGATGAGGTGTCGGTGTCGAAAAGTCTGATGAGAGTAGGACTGTCTTTCCTTTAAAGGTCATACAGAACCTTCTGGTTCTCATGTTTCTTCTATGCCTTTGCCTTGGTTTTCTTCCTCAGGGTCTTCTATAATGGATTATATGTTGGCTGTCTTCAGCACTTCACAAATTGTTTCAAATCTTATATTGTTTCTTCACTTCTAGTTTTACTTTAAAAACATCTTTCATTTTTTCTCTTAAAAGCATTGTTTGTTGTAGTCTTTATAATTTAGTTTTAAAAAACATTTCCCCCTGTAATATTTCTTGTTTTGTCACTTTATTTCTGAGTTTTTCTAATTCTGCCTTATGCTTATGTGTTCTTACGTGTCATCTATAATTAATGTACTTTAGTTTTTTTCTTACATAATAGGTTTCAGTAAAAATCTGCTTTATGAGGCTGACATCTTGGGGGTGTTAATTTTTCTTTATTATTTTTTTCTTACGCCAATTTTATAGGCTCTTCCATTGCTTGACCCTGTGTGAGTGATAGTCTACACTTGTGGAAGGTGGTATGACTCAGTCTTTCTGACCTCACAGAGCTCCCTCTGCTGTTGCTTCCATGTGTGCTAAAAATGGATCATACATGGAACATGTCTTGACTCTGTTTCCCTCCCCCAACTTTTCACTGGGCCTGTCTGTTTCATCTCGACTTTCCTTGTCTTGCTCAGTTTTGATTCTCAGAGTCTGCATGGCGCAGGCTGCTGGGCCCCAAGCTTCCTGTCGGAGCCCTGGCTGTGGACGTGGGTGAACCCCTCCCGATTTGCCTCCAGGTCTCCCAGCTGGTGGCCCTGTCCTGCGAGCGAGCTGCCTGGGTCCTCTGCTGTCCTCTGGTCCCTCTGTGTGCCTGGTGGCTTGAACTCGGAGGCTCAAGAGTGAGCAGAGCCACTGAGTTTTGGTGCGAAGTGTGGGGTTTAGGGTTTGCTGTCTGGTTGTGCCACTCTTTATGTGGCTGTCTGGGAAGATACACTGCCACCTTCCAAGCCATGGATCTTAACTAAGCAAACTGACCATGAGGCAAAGGAGCTGTCTAAGGAAAACATGGACAAGGTCAAAATGTGCCAGCTTTGGGGGAAATTTGATTTTGGGGGGGGCGGTACTTGAGGGATTGAACCCAAGGTTTTAGCACTGATGTATGTCCCTAGGCTTTTAAAATTTTTTATTTTGGGACAGGGTCTCACTAAATCACCCAGTTGCCTAGGCTGGGCTTGAACTTGAGATCTGCCTGCCTCAGCCTCCCGGAGTGCTGAGATTATAGGCGTGTACCATCATTGCCCACTGAGAAGTTTTAATGATTTTGTTAGATTTGTTCATTTTCATCTGAGTCACTTGTAGGTAGCTGACCTCTCCCTGTTGACCTGAGGCATTCTGATGCTGCTGGAAAAGTGCAGAATGGGCAAGACATAATGAAGCCATCCAGCAATGAGACCACCTCAAGTTCCTGAGAGCCCACCACAGTTTCTTAATCCAGGCCCTGTCTGAGAGTGGATGCTTCTGTTCAGAGAATCCAACCACAGACAAGCAGGAGATGGTTTTGTTAAAAATGGTCATTTAAAAATATTAACAGAATAAACAGAACAGAATCAAGAGGATACAAGAGAAAACTCTCCAGCAGTTGAATGAGAAACATAAAATAAGGGCCTGGGGGTGGAGCTCAGTGGCAGGACACTTGCCTACTGTACACAAGGCCTGGGTTCCGTCCCCAGCACCACAAAAGCAAAATAAGAAATATAAGTAACCAGAACCCCCATCTATAGCCCGGTGGGATTCTACTCTGAGGAGCTGTAAAGGCTCCTTCAAGCCCCCGAGAGGAGCCAAAGCTCTCTCAGGGGATCCAGCAGTCACCCTCTGCTTGCAGGCACTGCTGGTCTTCTGGCTCCCACAGACTTAGATGGGGCCGGCAGACACACTGGCGGGAATCACGCCAGGGACAACAGATAAGGTATTGAATCAAAAGAAAATCTACCTGTCTACCTTGGTGCCAGCACAGTTTCAAAAGGTCCTAGGCTTCCTCACAGGAGAATAATGTTCTCTATTCCACATCGAAGTGGGGGGAAGAGGAACCCCATTTTCCCACCACTCTAGCAAAAAAGTCATCGGTGGGTGTGGGAATGTCTGTGTGGAGGATGGCTGGGACCAAGCCCCCAGGGACCCCGGTATCACCTCCTGGGTGATTCACAGTTCTAAAGCGAAAGGTCAACCATGCCAAGAGAGAAATCTGGTGACAGCTCCTTTGCCTCGTGGTCAGTTTGCTGTCACGAGCGATGTGACAAAGGGGTACCCTGTGCCCTTGGGGGACCCTAAGAGGGACACGCTGTCACCTGCCGAAAATGTTTACTGAGCATCGGAAAAGGAGGCTCAGCCGAGGACAGTCTGACAATCGGCTTAGATTCTTCTGCAGCGGCAATGCTGTGAAGGGGTGCAAAAGGCCGGCAATGGTTCTAGAAGCAAAGGGCTCAGGGAGAAGGAGGAGACACAGCCACATGCATGTCCTTGCTGGGAGTCTCGGCTGAGGAAGACAAACTGTCTTGGGGGATACTGGCAAATGGAATACCAGCTGTGGATTCAGTGAGAGTGTCTGCATTAATGCTAGATTTTCCTCTCATAGGAGACATTTTCCTCACGAGAGTGGGCACAGTATCTGCAGTAGGAGGGTAGAGCTTTGAGAAATTGTACGCTTTAGATGTGTTTCTAGGTCACAACATTGTTTTTATTTTAAATTGACAGGAACACATTAGTGAAGGCTGTGATAACAAGGCTTCTCTCTACCCTCCTGCTGCTTCTGTCCCCGCTGGAAGGTCCTCATGGAAGAAATTGCTCCTTTACATGCTACGTATTGTGGCGTTTCTTTGAAAAAGTCTTCATTTCCTCCAGTTAGGTTAGGCCAGAAAGCACGCACCGTGGAGTGGCATGGTGGTGCGTATCTGTAATCCCAGCTCTCTGGGAGGCCTAGACAGGAAAATCTTGTTTGAGCCTAGCCCAGGCAATTTAGCAAGATCCTCTTTAAAAACTAAAATACTACAATGAGCTGGGGATGTAGCTCAGTGTGTGTGAAGGCCTGGGTTCAATGCCCTGTGGTAGAAGAAGCAAAACAGGACAGAACAAAACAAAACACAGCAGCAGCACCAAGGAAACTGCTAGCGGGTTAAAAAACCGGCTTCTCCCACATAAAGGGAGGGAAGCGGACCATTATTGTGAAGAGACCCCATTAGTTCACAGCAGCATCCTCTTAGTGATTCAGGTTAATTCAACCTCACCCACATTCACCAGGCGACAGCACAGGCCAGGCCTCAGTGTTGACCAAGACGCAAATGAAATGTTTGTTCACGGCTGGACCTCAGGACCCTGGCTGTGCTGTGACACATACACACACTGTCTTTAGTGTGCCTTACCAATGTAATCAGAGAGGTTGACCTTCAGGGACTGGATCAGCAGCCCTTCCTCCACCAGCTCCCTGTACAGAGATTCGATGGTCCTGGGGGTGAAGCAGAGCATCAGACTCTATGACACACATGAGATCTGCAGTGTGTCTGTCAATTGTTACTTATGTAATGGACTCAAACCACATCTACTTCAAAGTGTGTATGCAAGTCAGGGTGGTTTAGAGCCAAATGTCCCTCCAAAGCCTCCTGTGCCCACTCATAGGCTGGGCTTTGGGGAGGTGAGTGGATTGTCGGGGGGGTGGTAAACATCAGGGGCTAACCCGCCAATGAGTTTATATGCAAACGTGACCTCGGGAGGTGCAGCCCAGTCGGACAGAGGAGGTGCTCACTGGGGCGGTGGCCCTGCAGGGTTCATCTCCTTCTGCCTCTTCCCTCAATTTTCTGCTTCCTTCCTCCAGGCCGTGAGCAGCTTCTCTCTGCCAAGCTGTGCTGCTTTTGAGCTGGTGGGCTCTGGACTGAACTCTCTACACACCGAGCCAAAATAAACCTCCCATCCTTTAATTGGTGGGTGCTGGGTATTTTGTCCCAGCAATGAGAAAACGGACTAAGACACAAACAATTGGATTTTTGAAATGTTTCTACAACTCAAGGATAAATTAGGCCTTAAAAAAATACTTTCACCTACCCATGTGCATATTGGACGTTTCCTATTAATAAGAATTATATCTCTGGGTGTCCGAGAGTAGCTATAACTCTGTAAGTTTGCATGCTGGCACAAATATGAATTAGAAATCACCCAATAATAGTAACACAATGGGCTTATAATTATACATTCAGTTAGTATGTGCTAGTCTTAGGAGGTCATTAATCCTTTGTGAAATTTGTTTCCTTTTAATGTAATGGTAGAATCGTTTAAAAGAAATATCTAAAAGGAACAAAAGCTTACACTGGAGATAATTCTTATGCGGAAGACAGAACATCTAAAGCTGTGTGAGATGATTTGTTAGGAGAGTGATTACTTTTTTTCAGTATGTACAGAAGTCAAAACCACTTCTCTGGGAGGGGCTTGGGCACCTAGCCAGCATACTGGCAATTTAGACCAACTGAAAAAAAAAATGTGGAGTATCCTAATTAAAGATGAAATCCCCCCTGACATTGACTGGAGTTTGGTTTGCCAGAGTTCAGATGAATACAGCTCAAATATTATACAACAGGATCCTTTGAGGTGTTTTGTCTTTACTTTAAAAACGTTTCCATCGCACTCTTGTCTTGCCTTAGGCTGGTAATTGTAAATGTAGCTCTACTTAAACAGTTTTTACCACTCTTCAGTGATCCAGTTGCGTGTGGTTAAGAGACCCAAGGATGTCTGTTCAACTCAAGCCAGATTTGATGGGGATTCATGCCAAAGCAGTGCCCCCAGTCTTTGGGGTCAGATGTATTTAAAAGGGTATGTCTGCTGCTGAAAACTAAGAAAGGCTTGATTGTAGTGGAATATGGGTGTTATCGCTTGTGTCCTCCCAGAGCCTCATGTAGTCACAGTGGAGCTTTTCTGAAGGTGGCTGGATCTAGAGCGTGTGGCTGATTCATGGGGCCATGCTGGGATGGGGGGGTGGTTACTGAATTGGCCCACTGACTGGTTTGGCACCACCCTCATCACAGTAGCCTGCATAGAGGATAAAAGGGGCAGAAAGGCGCTGTTAAGGCCCCTTGTTGCTTTGCTACCTTCTGCCCACCATGCTGTTTCTCCTGTGTGAGACCTATCTGCCACGACACCCTGCACTGAAGCCAGCCACTCACGGACTGAAACCTCTACCAACTGTGAGCAAAGTAAACATTTTCCCTTTTCTCTTTAGGTGTTGGATATTTTGTCCCAGCAACAAGAAAAATAACTAAAACAGCACCTGACCTATATCAAGGAAATAGCAGCTACAGCGTTTTGACCTGAGTAGTTATCTAAGGCAGACATACAACACAGGCATAAAGTAACATAAAATTGAAAACAATTCCCTAAAATGATCAGAACAAAATATATTAGGCAGGCCCTACCACAAACCTCTATTTGGGTTTTTTCCAGTGAAATAAACTTTTCTTATGGAATAAAGTGCCTTCAACTCTAAAATTGCCCTAAGCTATGATGAAAACACTGTGCCAGGGGTTAGTTTGGTGAGAGAAACAAGTGTTATCTTACAGTGCCACGACAGAGCTAGCCCAAGTGGAGAGATACAGCGTCTTTAAAATTGAAATTGAGTTTTTCAGGAGTGAGATGTCGGGTGTTTCTGGACAGGAAGAGCACAAAGCACAGCCCTGTGTGCAGAGGAGGGCCATTTACAGCGCCTCTGTGATCGTGGCACCGTGAGGGAGTGCATGCTGGGACTGCAGTCACAGCCCACCTCCGTGACCGAACCACACGTGCGGGCCGTGCTGTTTGGTAGCATTTTCCTCAGCAAAGTTGTACTTTCAGTGTAGGAAAGCGGGAGTGTGTCGCGCAACTCAGGGGCCACATGGTTTCCCATGAGGTCTCGGCTTTGCTTTGTCAGCACCGCGCTCTCTTTGGGGATGGAAGATACAGCAAAGGAACAAAGTGGCCTTGAAAATCTGCCATGGGATACCCGTGGCATTGTGCATCCTTCTCCAGGGATGACTGTGATCCACCCCTGTCCTCGGGAGCTGCCCTGGAAGCCAACTGGGTCAGTGTGCAGATAGACAGATGCTTGTCCCCAGGAATTGGGACTCTGGGTCTCAACCTGAACCTGTCCTCAAATGTGGCAACCTCAGAGAGGAAGCCCTTAGTCCCCGAGGAGGCTGCCCACTGTCTCCCTGAGGTGTCCACAAATGGGACCCTGGAGCTCTGCTCCCCTTCAGTACCCCAGAGAGTTCAAGGGGGGATGCTCGCCAATGGGTCTTGGCAGAGCAGAGTTTGGGAAAGCAGCACTGGGTGGAATACAGGTTCGAACAGGAGCAGCGCAGGTTCACCTGGAGCAGAGCCCAAGGCCAGAAATGCCTGCTGCCCATTAATTAGGGACTTTAACTTAATTCCTTGATGATGTTTGAAAACGAGATGCTATTGTTTTTGGCACTGGTGAGGATTGAACCTGAAACCCTCCCACTGCATTACATGTTTAGCCTTTTCCTTCTCTTCTTAGTTACAACTTTGACACAGGGTCTCACTAACACAGTAAATTACCCAGGTCTGGGCTAGGACTCGCGGTCTTCCTGCCTCAGCCTCCCTCCGTGCTGGGATTACAGCCAAGTGTGTGCCACAAGGCTTGGCTGCTATTTGTGTTCAGTATCACAGCACGAAAGATGAGCACTGAAAGTCACATATTCATACTGAAGTGGAGGAAACTCACAGGGTGGGAGGTCCTTTAGGGGACTCTCCTCATGCTGTGTGGAGATGGACGCAGCTCACAGCGGGCAGGGCTGGTCTCTGTCCCGCAGGACTGGCGCCTCCGTCTGGCCTCAGAGTTCCACCATGGTGTTATTTCCTAAGCAATTTTCAAAGTACATTGCCCGCTCCCTCTCCTGTGGGAATTCTGAAACTTAAGTCAAGTTCCAAGAACTCAGAGGTGACGGGCACTAAGGTTTGCCCTGGGCTTGTTCCCTCCACATTGCACTGGGGGAAAACTGAGGCACAGTGTCAGAACAGGAGGGGAGGCTCTGGGCCAGCTCCTGGCTTCCTGCCACCTTCCCTGCCCCTGCCCACCTGCCACCCAAGAAAGGGTGCCCGCCTGGTCCTTACCTGTCAGCAGTCAGGTCCTTCTCTTTCTTCCCTTTTTTCCCTTTTTTGCTTTTCTTCTCTTTCTTTGGCAGAAAGAAAATGGAAATAGTAACAATTAGGTAAAAACAAGCAAGTGAAGCATCCCTAAAGCTAGCCAGGCAAACGGCGTCTTGGGGCAGGGGGTAGGAAGGTGAGCCGTGTGACCCCAAACTTGGGCTGTGGTGTTTCTATGGCCAAAGCTCACAGGGACAGAGGGGAGGTCTCCGTGGGTGCACCTGCCTGGGGCCAAATTCCCAGCGGGCCCTGGACACTCTGTCCCTCTTCCTGGGCTCTGGCACAGGTGGAAAAAGAAGCTGTACTCATCTCTGACACCTACTGCAGTCTAAAGTTTGATCCCCATGATTCAAATGTTCGCTCCTGACCCCCAAGGTGATGTCATGAGGAGCTGGGCATTTGGGGGTGGTGAGGCCACAAGGGCTCTGACCACAGGCACAGGCTCGTGTGCTTCCAAAGGCGGAGGAAGAGCTCGCTCACCCTCCCTCCATGGAAGCATGGGAAGTGACCATCCTTGCAGCAGGATCGCTTTTATCTGGCTTTGTTTTCAGGGTGCTGCCAGGCTCTCTTCCATTTTTTTTGCAACAGGTTGAGAAGGATTGGTGTTTCCTTTTCTCTATGCCTTGTAGAATTCGCCTTGTGATGAAATATGAGGAAGACATGGTGCATGGGACCATGCATATGCAGAGAAGTGAGACCCACTCCTGAGGAAGGAGGCTGGGGCCGAGTCTTGTGAGATGAGAGGGAGTTAACTAGGCCTGAGCCTGGGGACGGGAGGGTGGAGTTGGGACAGAATAGCATGGACGAAGGTCCTGGGGAAGGCAGAGGGCACAGTGCCTCTGAGGGGCAGCAAGGCAGCTCAGTGGATGACTGCCAGCAGGAGGACAGGGCAGTGGTCAGGTGGGAGTAGCCCCTGAAGGTCCAGCTGAAGACCGTATTCTTGACTCCTGGGGGACTGGGACACCAGGGTAGAGTTGAAAGGGTGAGAGGTAAAATCAGATCAGTGTTTGGGAAAGACTTCTCGGGGCCATGGCTAAGCTCTGGTCCAGTCCTCATCTCTGGACGGTGCTGGCTCACACGCCCTGCCCAGTTCTGTCCCTCAGACTCCCTTGGTTCTTCCTTTCTTAAATTCATTCCCCATGGCCAGTGCTCTTTCTCCCAAGGGGGCTGTGCATGGTCAGTTCAGTTTCAGCCTATGGAATTCCGCTCTCCTCTGGTCCTGTCTGCAAAGTTGGGTGCAGGAAACTCTGCAAAGACACATGTAGCCTCAGTCCCTCGGCGCACCCTGACACACACTGTGGCAGAGCACCGCTGTGACATGATGACAGCAGCTGCAGGCAGAACGAGGGCAGAGTGAGGAAGCCTGCGCCTTCCTGGGCAGGGCCAACACTGGGTTTGTGGGTGAGGAGAAGCCTGTTTTCAGCCAGAGGGGCACAGCCACTTCCTGTTTGCATTTCCCATTCTGTGAAGCTGTCTTCTTGCTCAGTCACTAAGACACAGCTTTCTTTGCAGAAAAAGATTGCAGGCATGGAGGCCAGAGTGGCATTAACATGCCTCAGAAAGGGACAGAACACTGGGAGAGGGAGATCAGTGACACATGTCAGAACAGGGCTGCTGGGAACTCAGTTAGCTTCAGAATTATACCCTAAGATCCACACGCCGTGGATGAGGACAGTCATCTAAGATCATACGGCCCAAGCTGGCAAAAGCAGTCCCGGTGCAGCTGACCATGTGAATATCTGTAAGAGGCGAGGTGTGAGTCCCAGGCAGAGCGGCCCGGACATGGGGCCTGTACAAGGCCCTGCAGAAGCGCAGGGTGTCCACGCTCACGCCAATGCCACCAGGGAGAGGGTCTTGACTTTTCCTTTGGAGCATTCTGGCCCGATGGCAGGGCTGTTGCCAGGATGAAGGTGGAGCAACGAGCCTGAGGAAGTAAACCTGCTGCCTGGATGCAGCTGGCTGCTCTGTACAGCTGTGAGACAGAATGGGACAACTCAGAACTCAGCTCGTCTGGCTCCTTCGGCTGGGATCACCCACTCACAAACCTGCTCACTGCTGTTGGCCTCCCCTGCAGCACAACGCACAGGAGAGACGGTGGGTGTGTGGGGCACACACTCCAGCTGCTCTGGGGGCCTTGGGTGATGTGAATCTGCAGCTGAGTGGGGCGAGGGAGGTCAGCTGAGAGGAGTGAGCCCGGACCAGTATGAGCCCACAGCCCTGCAGGCCAGATGGTGGGCCAACTCAGTGTGCCAAGGGAAGGCACGCTCTCCCATGAGGCATCCTGGGGGCAGCCAGGCGGTCTTGCCGGTGGCCCTCATGGAGCTGCTGTACCCGGGCAGAGGCTCTTTTCCATGCGGGGTCTCCCACCCCCGCCCTCCTTTATGCCTCACCTTCTTCCCTTTCTTCCTTCCTTCTCTGAGCGGAAGTTCCTTTTCTTTGCTCACAGCTAGTTTTAAGTTTTTCAGTTCCTGTCTCATTAACTCGTCAACCTAGGTGGGAATAAAGCACATGGCTTTTAAACATTTGAATTTAAGATTATGCCTTGGGTTTTCTTGGTGAAGTTTAAAAATTACTTCAGTTCCGGGATAGGTCATCTGTAGGAGAGCGGGAAAAGCACCGTCGCTGGAGTAAATGACTAGTTCTCACCAAGGGTAAATGGGGGGTACCTGCTCTCTTATCTCTGACTCCAGTTCCTTCCGCTTCTCCTGTTTGATCAGTTCTGGGTCATAATCCTGAAGAAAATTCCAAGATTCGTCTTTATTCATCCACATGTCTGTATTCCAGGAGGAGAGGGAAAATGGAAAATAAAGAAACATGTGAGTTCCTGAAAGCAGTTCTTGCGACACAAGCACAAATTTAATCTTCTTATCCTAATGCACAGAGTAAAAGTTTGAATAAAATAAGCTAGAGGGTGATGGGACTCACAGACATGCTTGAATATCATGTAAAAAAGAAGAAACTGCCAATGTGCAAACATCAGGTACAAAGATACGATATGATCCACATCCTACTATACTATTAGAACCACAGGAAAGCAATATATTAGTGTGGGATTATACAGTTATAAGTCTCTATTTTGCAATGTATTTATTACTTTTATTGTTCATATGATTCACTGAGATGTGAGAGCTTTTGTTAGCTGTTGAACACCAGTAGCTCACCCTGCCCTGTCATACAACAGGTCACACTGAACACACAGGAATCCAGCACTGTGCCCTGATTCAATGGCTCTATCTTTGAATTTCTGTTGGGATGTTTTCGAAATCATACATATCATAAGTCTCCCTTTTGCCTTATCCTGGTGGTTAGGAGGTTGGACCTAGAGAAACGTGACCTGGGAGAAGGTAAGGATAGGCTTGTATCATTCAACTAAGTTGAAACAGAGCTCGTTTTTTAGAAGGGAGACACAAAATGTGCGTGGGCAGCTGGGTCGGAGGTGTGGGCCTTGGGGGGTCCCCTGATGAAGAGGCATCTTGACACTTTAGGAAATGAAATATCTTCCTGGAATCTATGTTGTGGAATCAAAATACACAGTGATTTTAAATTTTTAAATAGTTGTAATAAAAGGCACATTGCTTCTAACTCCCCACCCCCATTTTCTCTCTTCGTTCAAACACGTTCACCCCATCACCCTTGCCACCCTCTGAAGCAGTCCTGGACTCCTCTTTCCTGAGTGTCTTTATGAGGTACGATAAAAAATATGGGAAATGTTGCTGCCGAGTGTCATCTAGTAGAGACAGGCTCAAGAGGATATTATGGTGTGACCTCATCCACCTTACTTAAGGGATCGGGCATCCTGCCACTTCTAGCTTTCTCCAAAGTAAAAATGAACACTGTGATGGTTGATACATTGTGTCAACTTGGGAAGTCTAGAGGTTTGACTGAGTGATTCAGCAGGAAGCCAGGGTGCTTACTTTGTACACATCCTGAGCCTGTGGAAGACGATGGCATGGACACTGTGTGAGAGCTACATGCCCCTTAGGTGGGGGTAGGCAGTTTACAATGTAAGGGAAGGAAAGAGGCTGCTTGCAGCCATTCCTCACTTTTTCTCTAGTTGTTTTTGCTGTGCTCTGTGGCCATGAACATTTGCCCTCTGCCATGTGCCACTCTGCCTCAGAACTAGCCATGTAGGGACTAAAACTTTCACAAACTGTAAGCTAAATAAACCTTTCCTTCCTTCATTTCGGGTGTTGGGTATTTTGTCTCAGCAACAGGAGAAAAGTAACCAAGACAGAATTTAGTATCAAGAGTGGGGTCATTGCTGTTACTGTACCTGACCATGTGGTTCAAGAGCCTTTGGAAATGGCTTGTGGGAAGAGTTTGGAAAGGTTTGGAGATGTCTGGTCAGAGCTCAGAAGACCAGAATGCTGATGGAAATCCTGCTGGTAAAGACCAGGTTAAGGAGGTTTCTGTTGGGAAGAAGGACTTCATTGGTTGTTGGACTCCAGACAATGTATGTTATGGTTTGGCAAAAAGTTTGTCTACATTTTGCTCGTGTCCAGAGACTTTGCCTAAGACTGAGATTAAGGGTGGCAGCGAACTGATTAATCTGGCAAAAGACATTTCAAGGCAGTCGAATGTTGGGGCAGTGGCATGGCTACTGTTGGGGGCTTTCAGCCAGATTTATACTGGCAATCAAGAGCAAAGGGCCCAGCAGGATGATTTAAAATGTTGCGAGTACTTCCGGGAAGATGGCGACCGGGTAGGCAGCAGAGAGAGAACCTCCCAGAGGATTACCACCCAAACAATGAAATATAGCAATATGAAGACAGAAATGAGGACTTCCGGGAAGAAGACGACCAGCCGAGAGAGCGAGTGTGGAGGGAAGAACGGCTTCAGCTCCTGAACCCGACAGAGAAGACGCTACTGGGACAAACTGCGCCAAACCGGGCAGCGCTCCGGGATCCCGCTCAGAACCCCACCCCCGCAGCCAGCGCTGCGCGAACTGGAGCAACAGCGACCGGCCGGCGGGATTTCTGAGTCAGGGAAAATCTCCATCCAGGGAAAAACATCTGAACGGCACTCCTGTCTGCACGATCACAGGGTGAGTTAAGTGCGTG